>CAUYRH010020786.1:0-27126 GCA_963574655.1 Perodicticus potto | reverse complement strand
GAGTGTGGCACACCAGGATCAAGCAGCAGGATGTGGGATGGGGCACCCTGGTGGCCTTTGCAAAGGGAGCCTGTGCCGCCAGCAGTTTCTGGCTGGGAGGAGGGCTCCAGAGGGAGGGCATGAGTCATGCAGCCTCCTAGGTTCCTGGCCAGAAGAGCGCGGCCAGTGCAGAGGCAGAGAGGGTAGGGGAGCATGCAGGTTGTGTGGCTGCCAGAGTTCATGGCCCAGGCAGGCAGGCAGAGGCCTGGCAGGTTCCTGGCGGAGCCTCTGGTTGGTGTGGGCAGCAGGCGAAGGCCCAGCTTGGAGGACCCAGCGGGGTCCCTGGCCACAGCAGGCCAGGTGGCAAGCCAAGGCCCAGCAGAGTCCCTGGCTGCTGGAAGCAGAGGGCCAAGTCCCGGAGGACGTGGATTCAGAGCCAGGCGGGGGTCCAGCAGGCGGTAGGCCGAGGCTGGGCAGGGCACAGATAGCCCTGGGAGGGAGTCCTAGTGGACTTCCTGGCTGCGGTTGGCAGTGGGGTAAGGCCTAGCGGGGTGCCAATTGGGGCCGCTGCAGGGGTCCCAGTGGTGTGGAGTTCCTGGCTGCTGTGGGCGGGGAGTCTGGGGCACGATTGGAGCCAGCTGAGGGTCCTGGCTGGTGGCAGGCCAAGGCCGGGTGGGGCAGAGATCGCCCAGGGAGAGAGTCCCAGTGGACTTCCTGGCTGCTACTGGTGGGGTGCCAATTTGGGCCGCACAGGGGTCCCAGTGGTTTGGAGTTCCTGGCTGCTGTGGGCGGCGGTCCTTGGGTACGGATGGGCAGGGGTCTCGGTGGGTGGCGGGCTGAGGCCTGGCAGGGCACAGATTGGCACCACAGGAGGGTCCCTGTGGACTTCCTGGCCACTGCTGGTGGTGGGCTAAGGCCTGGTGGGGTGCAAATCAGCGGGCGTGGAAGTCCCATTGGAGTTCCTGGCCACTGCAGGCGGCAGGCTGAGGCCCAGTGGGGCACAGATCGGAGCCGTGGGGGTCCTGACAGCATCCCTGACCTGGGGGCTGGCTGGGGCTCAGTGGGCCCCCTAGTCTCTTACCTGGAGGCTGCCTGATCCAGCAGGTAGGGAGAGTGGGCACTACTCAAGTCCTCCTCCCTCAGTTTCAGCAGAGGTCAGGCTTCTGGCACGTCAGATAAGGGGGGAAGAGTGTCCTGGAAGTTCAGAATGGTGGAAAACTTTAGTTCAGTTTTTCTGCCTGAAGCTTGGTTTCTGTAAGTCGCAGCTTGCCTCAGTGTTGACCTGCAGCTATCACTTCTCTCTCTCTGGGCTGGGCTCTCAGTCTTCAGCTCAAATGGGCAGTTTCTGAAGGTTATCTTTCCTTTTGGACAGAAGCCTCTGTCGGACACTGCTTCCAGTCAGCCATCTTGCCCACAGACAGCTGCTTGCCTCTTTCATTGCCGTTTCCTCCCCAAGATTTATTTCCTCAAAAATCTCACTTCTGGATTACTCTATTTCTGAGATTATATCTTCCTACCCTGCCATGACAGTTTTTTCCTTGTTACTTTACCATGTTATGGCTTATCAATAAAAAGAACTGGTTTGAAGTGGTTTATGGAATCATCAAGTGCTTGCTTAAGAATATTTCCATGCAATGAAACTTATTTGAATAGTCTACACAGCAGACCCAGCAGTGTCACCTAGAAGAAATATACCATCACAGGATTCATTCCAGATTTACAGAATAAGAATCTTCATTTTTCACAAAACTCCAAGGTGATTTAAAGTTTGACAAGTGGTTCCTACAAGGATAAGGACTATGGCAAAGTCCTTTTCTAGCCTCCTAACATTCTGATTCCTCTGCTCTTTAATACCACAAGCCCTGGACCATGGACAGGTATTGGTCTGTGGCCTGTTAGAAACCCAGTGGCACCACAGGAGGTGAGCAGCGTGCAGGCAACTGAAGCTTCATCTATATTTACAATGACTCCCCACTTCTCTCATCTCCGCCTGAGTTCTGCCTCCTATGAGAACAGCCTGGGCGTTAGATTCTCCAAGGAGCATGAACCCTCCTATAAACTCTGCCTGTGAGGAATCGGGGTTGCAGGCTCCTTAGGAGAATCTAATGTTTGATGATCTGAGATGGAGCAGAGGTGGTGATGCTAGAGCTGGGGAGCAGCTGCAAGTACAGGGGGAGACCATCTAGTCACAGAAAAACAAGCTTGGGACTCCCACGTACATTATGGTGAATAGGATAATTATTTCTTCATCTATTACAATATAAAAATAATAGAAATAAAGTGCACAATAAATGTAATATGCTTGAATCATCCCCAACTGTCTCCCCTCCCACCCTAATCAGTGGAAAAATTGTCTTCCACAAAATCCATCCTTGGTGCCCAAAAGGTTGGGGGCTGCTGCTAGAGGCTGTCCTAGGGGAAGGCCCATGGGGAAGATCCGCCAGGCCTGTTTCTCCTGTGTTTTCTATTGTAGGATAAGTAGTAGGGCATCATCTAGCACTCTGTCACTCTGCTCAGGGCAAGCCGGTCTCTTCTGTTCTATCTCCACTGCACAAAGCAATGGCTCCCACATAATGGGTATTCAGTAATAAAATACAAATGGAATCCTAGAAGCACCAAAATCATTTGCAAAACACGCATGTATTTAACATTTCAACGACATGAAAGAGACTTATTGGTATAGTCAACATAAGATCACCTCCCCTCATAGTTGCATTGCTCCTGATCAAGTCAAAACTATCGTTTTGTGAATTATATGTTTTGTGAATTATATAGTCTGTTCCAAATCTGAATCTCGATAAGTATCTCAATAGTAGACTTTGGTTAGGCTGCTAACTCCAAGCTTCTCACTGACATCATAGAGTATGTATTCTAAACATTTGAGACTTGTTTAGACCTTCCTATATGGTATGCAAATGCTGAGAGCTCAATAAACGCTGCTGACAGACCGACAAGGTTTACTCACTGCTGGCTTGTGTCTATGTGACTCAGTTCAACCTCACAGGAAAAGAATTTCCAGAAAAGAAAAAAAAGAGTATGAAGCCTTCACCATCCACTAGGAAGCTGGGCAGCCTTTCACTAATACAGGGAACCAATTGCTCCTTTGTCTCTAGATTTCATATTGCTTACTCTTGTGCAACGTTTCAGGACCCAAGAAGCACAAATATAGCTCCTTTAACCTTTTCAAACTCTAAGAACTTAATTGCACACTTCATTACACTCTCCAGACCTTCTTGGGATGACAGTCTGAAACAGAAGACTCTACCAGCATCTTTCTTTCTTTCTTTCTTTTTGGAGACAGAGTCTCACTATGTTGCCCTTGGTAGAGTGCTGTAGCATCACAGTACACAGAAACCTCAAACTCTTGGGCTCCAGCGATTCTCTTGCCTCAGCCTCCCAAGTAGCTGGGACTACAGGTGCCCGCCACAAAGCCGGGCTATTTTTTTTGTTGTTGCAGTTGTCATTCTTGTTTGGGAGGCCTGGGCTAGGTTCAAACCTGCCAGCCTTGGTGCACGCGGCCGGTGCCATAACCACTGGGCTATGGATGTCGTTGTCTGCCAGTGTCTTTCACTGTTTCCCAGCATAGCACACATCCCAGGAGTGCAGGCAGAAAACTTCAGCAACCATCCTTCAGTATTGTAGTCATTTCCATTCCTGGGCACATTTCCTAACTATCAAGTCATGTGTGCTTTCAAAATCCTGAGCTCAATACGCTTTGCCCATCCCAACTGGCCCCAGGATGTTTAAATCTTTCACTAGAAAATTCCTCTAGCGGTAAGTTTTTCTATCACAAAGCAAGAACACCAGTGAAAACTCAAAAGTTCACAGAACTAAGATAAGGTGTATAGAAATGAAAGCAAGAGCAGAGAGAGAAAGAAGGAGGGAGGGGTGGGGAAAGGAAGAGCAGAGAGAGGGAAGGAGCAAAGGCGTGGAGTCTTGGTGTGTGCCACACCTTTTGGGGGCAAGACACAATGGTTAGAGGATCTTTACCTAACAAATGCAATCAGTATAACCTGGTTTCTTGTACCCTCAATGAATCCCCAACAACAAATTAAAAAAAGAAAGAAAGAAAGAAAGAAATGAAAGCGATTCTAAAAAGCCTTGGAAAGTATCCTGAAATTACAATTATCGTCACATTTGGTGTAGAAGGTGAAGTTGCTGCCAATCTGATCTTCACCTTACAAACTCAGCATCTCCCTTCACCAGCAGCTGAGCCCACACTCTGCATTCCCACCTGGCAATGCATCTTTGCAAAGACACACTGTAGCTTTCCATACGTGGGTTTTCCCCTCTACACAGCAAATGTCCACTCTGCGACAGCCTCCTTGCTCAAATAATTTCTCTGTCAACTCTGCTTAAACCACAGGTCATTTTCTGTCCTGCAAGCAATGTATAACCATATAAACTCTATTTGAGTTCAGACTGCATTTATAGTAATTATTTACATCTGTTCGAACTCTAGAATGTAAGATATTTGAGAGTTGGGGTGGGCTTTAGTTAGTTGTCATTACATATCCAGTGCCCACCTAAGTACTTAGTAAACAAGAAAACTAAAAACAGACAATAGTGTATGCCCCAAACTAAAGACATTTTAGGATGCATTTAAGACACACTAATAACTAATTTACACAACTGTTCCCTTACACACAAGCTATTTATACACCAGGATATCTGAATCTTCTGGAAATGGAAAAGTACAGGATCCAGTACTTGGGCTCTCTGTCTCAGCTCTTCCACTTAGTAAATTTAGATAAGTGGCTTCACCTCTCTCTGTGTCCATTTTCTTGTCTGTAAAACAGAGCTTACATAAATACCTGTTTCATTAATTAGAAGAAATTTCCATCAGTTTTCTTGTCTATAAAATGGAGCTTATGAAAATGCCCATTTCATTACTTAGTAGACAAACATTTTCACATTTTAACATTTCTGAAATCAGGATACGGCTTAAACTTGCTGTCAGGTTAAACTGAGGTTGAGTTTTGCTAGTGAGGATTTTCTTGCACTCCTGTCCAGGAGAATTTTCTATTTTTCCTGGAAGCAGTACCAAGATTGAACCATACAAGTTTTCTTCTACCCAGAGGGTAAAGGACTTATTTTCAAATTTCACCCTTATCCTGAGGATAGAAATAGCCCTTTGGTGTCCCAGATTTATAGGAAAAGCTCCTAACATAAATGATTTTTTTCTTTGTGATCCATAAAATAATAGTGCATCTTACAACTGAAGATATCCCAGGTGTGAGGAACTTTCTCAGGTTATAGCAATGAGGAGTAATAAGATGATGGTATGGAAAGAGACTTCAGCAGTACACATCACATAAGTATCCCACAACTGATATAATTGCTAACTTCCTGTCAACATCTAGTGTCTTCAAACAGATCAACATGTTGGCTGCTTAATTCTCTTCATCTATGTAGAAAATGCAATCACCAAAAGGCAGAGAAAACTCCATTTGACATTGGCTAACTGATGCTTAATCCCTGTGAAACACTGGAGTAGCCGTGGCCTATGATTAACTATGGCCTCAATGGAGCAAGACTCGACAGCCTGCTTCTCAGAAATGATCTTGCCAAATGTTTCCAATCCCCTCTGTTGGTTAAGACTGGCTTTACAGAGAGTGTCCCCTTTTTGTTAATGGAAAGAGGGATTTAATCTAGCAGAGTTTCCACTTAACATGCTTAAAACGAACTCCCTGGAGTTCTACAGATGCTGCCTCAGCAGGGCATGCAGGCTAGCTGGCAAAGATGCAATTCTCCTGGGATCCCAAAGACAAGCTCGAAGGTCATGCTACTTTGCTAATTCACTAAAATATAATTGCACTGCAAAAAGCTGGTTCCTTTTTGTTCCTCTTACTGATATTCAAAGTTCCTGAGACTTAAATCACTAAATGCCAAGGTGCTCGCATGCATATTCACTGGCAGTGTGTCTGTGTCTACTAAAAGAGCTCCGGGCTCAGGCTTGGGCTTGAGAGGACTGGAGAAGGAACTAGTCAATATTCGCCAGCTGCAGCCAATAACAGTATTATCTCTCCCTTTTCTGCATTCAAGCCCTTTTCCTCTGGTACTCAAGCATGCGAGAAGCAGACGAGTAATAGCAGACATTGTATCCTTTTTCTGAGCTGCTTCATTGTACACCCAAAGGGGCACTTTCCCTATCACTGTCTCTGTGAACAGTGCCCCCCAAATTTGCAGGCACTATCTATAAGGCCATCAATGGCAGCCCTGGTACCAGTAATTAGAATTAAAGCAAGAGCTCATGAATTCCTCATAAGCCAAAACATGCATTGTGGTTATTTGATAGTTCCATAACTAATAAAATATTACCTCTTAAAACAAATAAAAAATGAATAAATAACTTGCAATACAGTAACTATGGTTTTATAATTACAATCTTTATCAAAATTTACCGCTTATCTGTACAGCAAATAATTTAAAGAAAATATATACACCTATTCCAGTGTTTAAAATAAGCAAGATTTTTTGTTTCTAAGTGTCAACTGGTATAAGCCAAAGGGGTACAAAATTCCAGAGGGTTCATTTGGCCTCCATCTTATCCCTCTCTCCAGGAATCTCCACAGAAGAGCTTCACTTTCTATAATTACTCATTCTAATGTCACATTTCCTAAGGTCACAATTTTTTCCCATTTTATAACAAAATCTATCCTTTTACCACTAAGGTCTTATTCTGAAAGTGAATCCTTAAGGGGGGTTAGGATGATGGTTCTTGTTAGCATGAAGTACTTCACCCTTCCAAATTTTGAGTCTTTCTTAAAGAAATCTGATATTATGAAATACCTCCCACCTGAAAGAAGAGTTTCCCAGACCCCTGGACAGCAGTGTGATTTGCAGGAGCCTAAATCAGATGCAGCACATGCAGAATTACAGTACACTTAAAACAGTACTCAAATATAATACAATGGAATTTTCAAGCAGTGGTGATTCAAACTTGCACATAATTTAAATTATTATTTTTCCAAGTTATTTCATGGTCAATTTTTTTTTTATTAAACAGCCTTTATTTAATGCTCTCCCATAAGTCTGGATTTGGGGTGAATAAATGTGTACTACCTAGTTTATCTTTTCAACATTAAACTGCAAGACATATTATAGAAAGAGGGTGCTCTTTCCTTTTTAGCAGAACAAGTAAGGTGCCCACACCAGAATAGGGGTATCCCCAGTTGCCCAGGGGTTGTCAGAGCCTATCACGGTGAGGAGCATCCCCACAGTGGGGCAGCCTGGGTGGAGTGTTAGAGCCCAAGCAGGGCAAGGAGAGCCTCTACGTGAGGATCAGCAATGAAGGTGAGGACCCGAGAAGTGTGACATGCAGAGGATCTGAGTCACAAGGGCAGGAGGAACACCACACCGGCAGACTGGTGCAGGTGTCCAGAGGGGGTGAGTCGGTAATAGGGGTTCCACCAGATGGAGGAACCAGGAAGCGATAGGGGTGGTGTCAGACCCCAAGGAGGGAGAAGGAGGGTCTCATGGGGGGAGGAAATAGCAATGGGGGCTACAAACTTGCTTACACAGAGGGGAGTGATTAAATATGTAAATTGACAAGGATCATAGGCTCCAGGTTTCTCCCTACTGGAGAAGTGAGTTACAAATTTCGAAAGTAAGAAAAGGAGAACAACCCTTGTGATGTTGAGTCAGAATTAGTGGTACTGGTATGAACTCTGGTTTTTCAACATAGAGAAGGAGTGTAATATAGATTTAAATATGTGTTTGAACACATGAAGAGGAGTTGATGAGTTGATATTTGTCAATATATATTATATATAATCCACACATACATACATGTATATATATTATTAAATATGTGCATATATATATGTTATCAAACATACGTGTATGTGTGTATATACATATGTGCACACACACAGACACACACATTCTCAAAGGCTGGGAGCCATATACTAATAGTAATGAGTGCTCCTGTTGCTCAGATCTGGGTTCCTGAAAACCAATTTCCAATAAAAAAGGAAGCAGGGCTGTTTGGAGAATTGTCTGAATACAGAGCTGGGGCAGTATCTCCTACAAACATACATAACCTATATCAAGAGAAAACATCAAACAAACCCAGACTAAAGGACATTCTACAAAATAAATGGCCTGCAATCTTCAAAAATATCAAGGTCATGAAAGTCAAGGCAAGTCTGAGAAACTCTTCCACTCTGAGAGAGGCTAAAGAGATATGACAATGAAATAAAACACATAATTCTGAATCGGGTGGTTTTCTGTAAAGGATATTATTGAGACCATTGGCAAGACTTGACTGGGGTCTGGGGATTAGATAGCAGTAATGTGTCAATGTTAATTTCCTCTATTTGGTGCTAGTGCTGTGGTTACAGGGGTAAGTCTTTGTAGGAGTGTTGGGATCAGGACATGGCAATACAGCCTCAGATTGGCAGTTTACCCTCAAATGGTTCAGAAATAAAATGTCCTATGTATTGTACTTTGAACTTTTGTGCAACTTTGTGATTATTTCAAACTTTTAATAAAATATTTTTAAATCAGCTAGATATAAAGAACATTATTGAGAAAATAGGTAAATTTTGAAAAGCATATACTAGATGCTAATATTGTATCCATGCTAAACTTTTTGAATTTGATTTTTGCACTATGAGTATAAACATGAATGTCCTAAGGAGCCATACAATGAAGGGTTTTGAGTTTTATGATGCATGTGATTTACTCTCAGATGGTTCAGGAAAGAAATATTAAAAATGCTAATGCAGATACACTCACATGGATATATAAAGAGAGAGAAAGTACAAATATGCTAATGTTAACAATCGGTAAGTCTAATGGAAGAATATATAGCAATTCATCTTGCTATTCTGGAACTTTGTTAGGTTTGAGATTAATTTCAAAATGAGAACTTTAAATATAAAACTAAAACTAAACAAAATTAAAATCACCTGGATCACTAAACTTAGTAGAGTATTTGAATCCCCAGGGATGCTTTTTGCAAACTAAAGATTCCCGACATATACCCCAGACATACAAATCAAAATCTCTGAGAATTCTGCCTGGAAAGTTTTTAAGTTTCTCATGGCATTAAATACATCTACCGACCAGCATTTAGGCCCAAATAATCTCGGTTTACAAACGAAGAAAGTGAGGCCCCATAGGTTAAAGGAATTGGCTTAACGCCGTATTTATAGGTAGTAAAAGAGAGAGAAAGAGACTTAAGGTCCCCTGATTCCCCAGTTTAGCTTTTTTGATCACAATTCATGAATGTATGGTCTTCATTAAAGCCGTTTTTAAAACCACAATAAGATATCACCTAACTCCAATGAGAATGGCTTGGGATGCATGTGGAGCGAAAGGAACTCTTATACACTGTTGGTAGGACTGCAAACTAGTTAACCTCTATGGAAATTGTAGGATAACTTAAAGTAGATCTACCATTTGATCCAGTATATACCCGTATATACTGCTGGGTATATACACAAAGGACAAAAAGTCATTTTGTAAAAAGGACACCTGCACATAAATGTTTAGAACAGCACAATTTACAATCACAAAGACATGGAAACAACTCGAGTGCCCACCAATGCATGAACAGATTAATAAAATGTGGTAGACCATGTGCAGTGGCTTATGCCTATAAGCCTAGCACTCTGAGAGGCTGAAGCAGATGGATTGCTTGAGCTCAGGAGTTCAAGACCAGCCTGAGCAAGAGTGAGATGACATCTACTCTAAAAATAGAAAAACTAGGCGGGCATTGTGGAGGGTGCCTATAGTCCCAACTACTAGGGAGACTGAGGCAGGAGGATCTCTTGAGCCGAGGAGTTTGAGGTTGCTGTGAGCTACAGAGATGTCACGACATGCTACCTAGGATGACAGAGTGAGACTCTGTCTCAAAAAAAAAAAAAAGTGATTATGTGCATGCTATGAAGCATTACTCAGCCATAAAGAAAAATGTAGATCTAGTATCTTTTGTCACAACCTGAATGGAATTGGAGACCATTCTAAGTAAAACTTCACAGGAATGGAGAAGCAAATACATGTACTCAATACCAGACTGGAACTGACCAATTAGCACTTAAGTGCACATATGGAAGTAAATCTCAGTGAAAATCAAGCTTAGGAGGGAAGGGGTGAGTAAATTCACACCTATTTGGTATGGTGCACATGGTCCAGGTTGGGGGCACACTTATAACCTTGACTCAATTTTGGCAAAAAACAAAGAACAAAATACAGGTACCCCTTTATATTCTGAATTTTTTTTTAAAGGTGCTTCAAAGCTTTCTCAACTTAAAATGCTGTTGGTGCTGTATCTGAAAGCTTTGTAGGGAGCTCTGTAATGCAATTGTGGCTGTCTTCAGAACACAAGGCTAACTTGGAAATCTGGTCTTGGAAAACATGTATATTGTCTTATCATTCTTTTCAAGTCAAAAAGTCAAGTCTGGCTCGGTGCCTGTAGGTCAGTGGTTAGGGCACCAGCCACATACACTGGAGCTGGCAGGTTCCAACCCATCCCAGGCCTGCTAAACAACAATGACAACAACAACAACAACAACAACAAATAGCTGGGCATTGTGGTGGGCGTCTGTAGTCCCAGTTACTTGGGAGGCTGAGGCAAGAAAATCGCTTAAGGCCAAGAGTTTGAGGTTGCTGTGAGCTGTGACACCACTGCACTCTACTGTGGGCAACATGGTGAGACTCTGTCCCCCCCCCAAAAAAAAAGGCTAGTCTCTTATTAATGTTAGCTAGAATTTATGAATTATCAATGCTAAAGAAAATAAAAGCAATCAGAAGAAATAATTAGGGCAAGAAGATGAAAAGCCTTTGTTGACAAAGACAATTTCTGAGGAAGACTCAACCAACTTGACTGAATCATTGCTATTTCCACCATCTTTGGAATACAGAAGCAGTTCCATACAGCAAAGAAATCATACAGGTTTGCATTGGAACCTGATGGTGAAATATCTATGTATTTTCTACCAAGAATCTCTCCTTAAAAGAAAAAAGGAAAAAATCAGTTATATCAGTTTATTCTTTTGATTTGTTTCTCCAAGCCACTTTCTGCTATAATGAGGGAAACCTTATACTCAGATTTGTGCAGGCATTTCTGTCCAGGCTTGCTGAGCTTTGTCAGCACAAAGTGTTCATAAACTGCTAAGATACAATCAGTTTTTCCTTTTCAGCCAATTTTTTTATGGTTTCATTTAATTTCACTTTTCTCCACCTATAGACCAAATATTTTATTCCCAGACAGAGATAAGTTAAAACTACTCAGCTTGGAAACCCACTATCTTCCTATTATATAAGAAAAGTAGACCAGAGAATGCAGTTAACATGAAAAGGAACCAGACCCCAATTCCTGACAGTTTTAGGACAAGTGAGAAATTTACATTAGAATATTTTTACCTAATTTGGGTGTACTTAAAATGACCCACTAAATTGGATTATAAAGCATTATCTTTTAGCTAGAAGTGAGTCTACCAGCTCATTCCACTAGGTACTCACTCAGACATACCACGACCTTGGGTTTGCCCAAACACCACCATAAGATATTTATAGCACAGGAATGGGGTGATGGCATGCATGTAGTCAGTGATAACCTACTTTCTAAGAAAGTACAGATGGTCCCCAACTTATGATGGTTTGACTTACAATTTTTGAGTTTTATGATAGTCTTTCACTGTGTACAATTAATGGTGAATACCCATACAATAATTTGGTTTTACACTTTCAGTAAAGTAAATCACATGCAGTAAATTCAATAAATTATGTGAGACATTCAACACTCTATTATAAAATGGGCTTTGTTGTAGATGACTTTTACCAGCTGTAGGCTGACCCATGTGTTCTGAACACATTTAAGGTATGTTAGGCTCGGCTATGGTGTCCAGCAGGTTAGCTATATTAAAAGCATTTTCAAATTATGATATTTTCAACTCAGGATGAGTTTATTGAGTCATAACCCCACACTAATTTAAAGAGCATCTATATTATAAATCCAGCCAAATATAATCACTCAAGTCAGATGCTTAGAAATTCTCTTTGATTCCCTCTTTCTGTTCTCTCTCACATGAGTCTTCACATGCTATAAAGTGTAACTTTTATCTTTTAGATCTAGCCTCTTCCTTCTGTTTCCACCCTGTGGGTTAGTCTTTCAACTATCTTTGATGCGAACATTTTCAATAGCATTCTAATTTGTTTCCATGCCCTTGCTCTCTCAATCTTCCATCCATTCTTTATGATGCTACTGAATTCATTTCTTAAAAATCTAGAAATGATTATTTATACATTTACTCTAAAGTCTTCTGTGGCTCGCTGTGATGCACAGAATAGAACTCATCTGTCTGCATGGCTTTCTACCCCTTTAACCTGTTCCATCAACACACAAGAAATTCACTTTGTTCTTCCATGCTTTGAGACTTCTAGTCACATGATGGATTGAAATAACATAAATGAACACATGGAAATGCTAATTTAAAAAATCAAACATGGACTGGCTATGGTGGCTCAGACCTGTAATCCCAGCACTCTCGGAGGCCAAAGTGGGAGGATCCTTTGAGCTCCAGAATTCAAGAACAGCCTGAGCAAGAGTGAGACCCCATCTGTACTAAAAATAGAAAAATTACCTGGGCATTGTGATGGGCACCTATAGTCCCAGCTACTAGGGAGACTGAGGCTGAGGCAGGAGGATCTCTTGAACCCAGGAGTTCTGAGGTTGCTATGAGCTAGGCTGACTCCACAGCACTCTAGCCAGGAGCAACAGAGGGAGACTTTGTCACCAAAAAAAAAGGGGGGGGGAATCAAATCTATACCTCACTTCAAAAAGAGACTAGTAAGAGCTGGGTTATAGAAACAATAAGGAATGGTAGACTCAGTATAATAAGCAGAGGAGAGTGACTATCCTGAGAAGGGTTCAGCCCCAGAGAAGGGAGGTAGAGGACAGGGGGTAAGATTCTAACATCTGTATGTGGAGGAAACATGTGGACTTTAGCCTGTGTAATAGAAAACTGGACCTACAACACCAAATAAATCCAAAAGCCTCTAAAGTTTTTTCCATTTGTCAAAATGAGACTACAAAAATTTTTACCATCAATCCAGAAAAACCTATAAGGAAGGCTGCCATTTGACCGGGCAGATGGGGAGGAGTTGATTCCAATCAGAAATCAAAAAACCTCAGGCTCATGCCAGAATGTGTTTAGGTCTAAATTTGCATTGCCTGTGTTATAAAGAATGCCAGAAATAAACATTGATTTCAGCTGTTAAATCCATAGAGCTCAGGCAGAAGCAAATGAGAAACTATTCAGTGAGGACACGTCCACAGTTCAATACTCATGGACATTTTCCAGAAAACCAACACCCACAGAAGATGCTTTACACTAAAGAATTACATATCCCTAGGAAAAAACAATCTACCACAACCCAGAGAAGTATGCAATAAATGGTAAATTGTTCACCAAAAACTAGAGATAGTAGAACCATTTGATAAAGGGAAAGGAGACAGAGTTCATCTGGGCTTTGTGGGACTAGACTCGGAAACCGAAAACTACCAAATCAACTTTGCAAAGTTGTTTCTTGTAGGAGCCGTGTGCTGCCACACTTCCTACTGTGCCTTTCTTTAATTCTCTGCTGTTTGCAGATCACTTTGGTCTGCCTACTCACAAATAGTAACTCCTTACTTCCATTTGGATGTATTCTTCCCCATATCATATGGAAGACAGGATAGCTTAGGGCTTGAACGATTAGATTATGTAATTACAATTCACAAATTTATCCTGTTTCTACCATTTACTGACCTTAAGCTTATCCTTTTTTTTCAAGGTCCTCATTTGCAAAAAGAGGATAATGGTTTGTATCTAATAGAATTGATGAAGACATCTAAAATGGCACCACAAAGCTCTCAGCCTAGGGCCTGGCACAGGAAAGTATTAAACAAATATTATTCATTATTATTCATGCTAATTACCTTGCCCACATTCTCATATATCCTTATAACAACCTTGTAAAAAATAATTACCTCTATGTTTCATATTAGGAAATAGTTCACAGAGGTGAAGCGATTTGCCTAAGGTAACACTGCTAATAAGTGGTAGAGCTCCAGCATGACCCCAGATCTCTTTGACTCCAACTGCACGGTTGACCTCTACATGATACTATACTGCCTAATCTGCTCATGACCTCAACTGAGTACATATGTAGCTTATTATCTGCTAAAGCCGGGATTCACCACTGATAGTCAACCATTTCTGTGTGTCTTAGTCTTCCATTTACTGAACATATTTATTGTGCTTCTAACATGGGCCTGAGCACTGCATAAGGCATGGAGTATAGAGTAAGAAATAATGCTACTTGCACTCTAGCAAAATTACCAGACAGTATCGATGCTAATAATAGGTTTGAGTGTGTTGAGTATGTGTGTGTGGTCAAAATTATTAAAAGGTACTATGAAGAATATCATAAAGTGAAGTAATGGAGTAAGAAGTAGAGTCTACTTTAGCAAAGGTGTTGTGGAAAGACATCTGCTATTAGATAAAATTTATGCTGAAACTTTTAAAGTTTTTAAAGGAGCCAACACATGAAAAGCAAAAGGAAGAGTAAGGGTATTGTGTGCAGAAGTCTTAATGTGGAATTATGCAGGCATTTTGAAGGAATGAAGCAAGGCCAGAGTGGCTGAGGATACGGAGCGAGCAGAAGGGAAGAATGATACGGAAGGAAAGAAGCTCAGTGTGGCCATGAATTCCATACTGTGGAGTTCAGATTGCACACTAAGTGCAATGAGAAACTAGTAAAAATTTTAACTAATTATGTGATCTGATAATATTTTTTAAAAATCACTCTAAAACTCCACCGGAGGCTCCAACAGCCAAAAAGGCCGGACAACTGCTGAGGAGTCGCCTGTGCCTTGGTGTCTCCTTCACTTTGCACTTGGGACTAAATGTGGAACCCCCATTCCCTATGCCTAGGTCAATTTCATGTGAATTTCCTGGGCCTCAATTCCATGAATGGACTGTGTCCATTCATTGATACATTCATTGCCCCCGGAGGGGACTGTGTTCATTCATTGATACATTCATTCACCTTCCAAATAAATAAATTAATTTAAAAAAATACACGTAAGACATCAATAAATATTTGAGTAATAGGTTTGACAGGAAAAAAAAAGAATTTAGTAAATTCTTACGAAGGAAATAAAAAAGATACATACTAAAACTTTCATATTTCGTATTTTTTTCTGTATTCCACTTATGTAAGTGAAAACCACTTACCCACCCCCAATCAGGACAATTTAACCACTGAAAACAGTGGTTATAGGCTTGGCACCTGTGGCTCAAGCAGCTAAGGCACAGCCACGTACATCTGAGCTGGCGGGTTCGAATCCAGCCCGGGCCCGCCAAACAACGACGGCTGCAACCAAAAAATGGCCGGGCGTTGTGGTGGGCGCCTGTAGTCCCAGCTACTTGGGAGGCAGAGGCAGGAGACTCGCTTGAGCCCAAGAATTGGAGGTTGCTGTGAGCTGTGATGCCACAGTACTCTAAACAGGGTGACAGCTTGAGGCTCTGTCTCAAAAAAAAAACACACACACACACACTGGTGATAAAAAGCAATAAATAGTAGGCTCATTAATCACGAGAGAGAGATGGAAAGGTAACGTTTTCTCATTTCAAGAAAAGGGGGAAAAACCTCATAGTACTAGGTTTAAGATAAACCATTTTGGGAAAAAATGCTACTACCTAGTCATACCTGTAGATGTGAGACTGCAGCTGTGTTGAAAGTAGAGATATTTTACGAAAATGGGCAATGTGTTTCTCTTCATTGCTTTGACTAGTATAAAGTTCTGTTACATTTACTTCTCTTGCTTTTTGTATTGTGAGGTAATCATACGTGGATAAAAATGTATAAACTAGCCCAACGTGGTAGCTGCTCACACCTGGAATCCCAGCATGTTGGGAGGCCGACACTGGGAGGATCACTTGAGCCCTGGAGTTCTAGGTGCTATAATGGCGCCCCTGCACCCCTGCCTGGGTGACTGAGCAAGACTCTCTCTCTTGAAACAAACAAAGATATAAAACATAATCTTAGCCTTATTGGAGGCCAAGGCTAGAGGATTGTTTGAGCCCAGGAGTTTGAGGTTGCAGTGAGCTATCCTGAGCCTCTGCACTTCTAGCTTGGGTGACCCTTGTCTTAAAAAAAAAAGAGTATAGGCTCGGCGCCTGTGGCTCAACGGGCTAAGGCGCCAGCCACGTACACCTGAGCTGGCGGGTTCGAATGCAGCCCGGGCCCGCCAAACAACGACAGCTGCAACCAAAAAATGGCCTGGCGTTGTGGCGGGCGCCTGTAGTCCCAGCTACTTGGGAGGCAGAGGCAGGAGACTCACTTGAGCCCAGGAATTGGAGGTTGCTGTGAGCCGTATCCAGGGTGATAGCTTGTGGCTCTGTATAAAAAAAAAAAAAAAAAAAAAAAGAGTATAAAACATGCACATAATGAATCATTATAAAGTGAATAGCAAGGTAACCATCACCAGATCAAGGATATAACAGAGAAATCGTCCCAGGAAATACCCATAAACCCCAATCACAATCCCTCCCAGAGATAAATACTATGTTTTTATGAGACTGGATTCCTTGTTTTTTCTGTGTATTACCACCACCTAAGGTATGTACGCCTAAGTAATGTAGACTATCTTCGCCTGTTTCTAAACTTCTCGCAAATGAAATTAATACTGCACAAACGGCAGCGCCTGTGGCTCAGTGAGTAGGGCTCTGCCCCTGGCAGGTTCAAACCCGGCCCCGGCCCTGGCCAAACTGCAACAAAAAAATAGCTGGGCGTTGCAGCTGCGCCTGTAGTCCCAGCTACTCAGGAGGCTGAGGCAAGAGAATCACCTAAGCCCAGGAGTTGGAGGTTGCTGTGAGCTGTGTGACACCATGGCACTCTACTGGGGGTGATAAAGTGAGACTCTGTCTCTACAAAAAAAAAAAATATACTGCACAAACTTTTGTCTTTTGCTCATTATTGTATGAGATTTATCCAAATCCATGAGTTGCCAGTTTGGGGTGTTTCCAGGTTGGACATACCTCCTTCTGCGCGTATATGCAATAATCACTGGGCATATAATTAAGAGAATTGCCACCTGGAAATCAGATATGTCAATGATGCCAAACTGTTTTTAAACTCAAAATTCATACTCCTACCAGCAGTATGGTTCTTCCATTTCTCTAGGTCCATTTTAGAGTGGAATTTTGAAAATTTCATTTTCACCAATCTTATGGATATGTTATTTTATTTTGTATTTACCTGATTACTGAGAACAGTGAAGACCTTTTCCTATGTTTACTGATTATTTGGAGTTCCTGTTTTGCAAAGAACCTTTTCAAGTTTTTCTTTTTTTTTGAGACAGAGTCTCACTATGTTGCCCTGGGTAGAGTACAGTGGCGTCACAGCTCACAGCAACTTCAAAATCTTGGGCTTAAGCTATTCTCTTGCCTCAGCCTCCCAAGTAGCTGGGACCAGGTGACTGCCACAACACCCAGCTATTTTTTTTTGTTGTAGTTGTCATTGCTGTTTGGTAGGCCTGGGCTGGGTTTGAATCTGCCAGCTCTGGTGTATATGGCTGGTGCCCTAGCCGCTGAGTTACAGGCGCCAAGCCCTGACTTGTTTCTTTGTGGTGACCTATGACAAATATAAATTCATTATTTTCTTATAGTTGTATTTATGGTTTATACTTCAGAGTATCATTTAAGACACCTTCCCTACCCCAAGTTCATGAAGATACTCTCTTTAGGACTTAGTTTTGCACTTCTTAAATACATCTTTTCTTGCACCTAGACTTAGTTTTTGTGAATGTTTTGAAATTTGAAATAGGATCAAATTTAACTTTTCTGGGCTGGGTGTGGTGGCTCACCCCTGTAATCCTAGCAATCTGAGAGGGTGAGGCAGATGGGTTGCCTAAGCTCACAGGTTCGAGACCAGCCTGAGCCAGAACAAGACCTCGTCTCTAAAACTAGACAGGCATTGTGCCAGGCGCCTGTAATCCTAGCTATTTGGGAGGCTGAGGCAAGAGAATCGCTTAGGCCCAGGAGTTTGAGCTTGCTGTGAGCTGTGACAACAGAGCACCCTACCAAGGACAACAGCTTGAGACTCTGTCTCAAAAAAGAAAATGTTTAAAAACATACTTATGAGATGGCACCTGTGGCTCATCGAGCAGGATGCCGGCCCCATATACTGAAGGTGATGTTTCAAACCTGGCCTTGGTCGAACTGCAAAAACAGAAAAATAGCCAGGCCTTGTGGCACGCGCCTGTATTCCCAGCTACTCAGGAGGCTGAGGCAAGTGAATTGCCTAAGCCCAGGAACTGGAGGTTGCTGTGAGCTGTGTGACGTCACGGCACTCTACTAAGGGCGATAAAGTGAGACTCTATCTCTATATAAAAAAACAAACAAACATACTTATGGGGTGGCACCTATGGCTCAAAGGAGCAGGGTCCTGGCCCCATATACCGGAGGTGGTGAGTACAACCCCAGCCCCAGCCAAAAACTCCAAAAAAAAAAAAAAAAAAAAAAAAAACATACTTATGTAACAAAATTACATTTTATTAAATTTTTAGTACAGAGGGTAAAATTAAATGATGTCTGGAACATGCTTTAAAATAACTTACCATAAAACAGCAACTTACTTATGTTTTATTTGAGATAGAGTCTTACTCTGTCACCCTTGGTAGAGTGCTGTGGCATCACAGCTCACGGCAACCTCAAACTCTTGGGCTGAAGCCATTTTCTTGCCTCAGCCCCCCAAGTAGCTGGGATTACAGGTGCCTGCCACAAGGCCCGGCTATTTTTTGTTGCAGTTGTCATTGTTGTTTAGCTGGCCTGGGCCAGGTTCAAACCCACCAGCCTTGGTGCTATGTGGCTGGCACCGAAACCACTGTGCTACAGGTGCCAATTCCTTTTTTTTTAAGACAGAGCCTCACTATGTCATCCTCAATAGGGCTATGACACAGCTCACAGCAACCTTGATTTCTTAGGCTTGAGAGATTCTCTTGCCTCAGCCTCCCAAGTAGCTAGGACTACAGGCACCTGCCACAACGCCCAACTATTTTTCGTTGCACTTGTCATTGTTGTTTTAGCTGGCCCGGGCCGGGTTCAAACCTGCCACCCTCGGTGTATGTGGCTGGCGCCATAACAACTGTGCTACGGGTGCCAAGTTCCAATTTTTGTTTCTTATACAATAGTCTTGATCACAATAAACTGAACTACCAGTAATTACTGAAAAATGAGATTACCAAAAAATTGCATCTTATAAAATATGCAGTGCTTGAAATTGTCACTAAAACCATATACTGCTCTATAAAAAGAAGAAAAAAATGTTTTAAAGACATGCCAAGACTGTTAGCTCAGAGGAATGCTTTAAATGAATTTCTTTGTACTGAGTCTAAAGTGCTCACAGAACATATGAAGACATGAGCTAGAAGGCAGTTATGTAAGTAGAATGTGGAAGACAGAGTACAGGACTGGGTTGATAAAATAGCCAGATAAGTAATGGTCAAACCCAGTGACTGTCCAAGGAAAGATGTTTACAGCTCAGGGGAAAACCTGCCTTTGACAACTGAGGTATGAAGAGAAATGAAAGCAATCAGAGGGCTTGGTAAGCTCTCACCTAATGGGCACATTATAGGAGGTACATTGCATACCTGGGTGAAGAGCTCAACTACAAAATGGACTTCACCAAACACATGCACACACACACAATGTAACCTAATCATATGTGTATGTATCTATATACACACAACACACATATATTTTTTTTTTGAGAGGGGGAAGCAGAGTCTCACTCTGTCACCCTAAGTACAGTGTAGTGGTGTCACAGCTCACAGCAAACTCAAACTCTTAGGCTCAAGAGATCCTCTTGTTTCAGTCTCCCGAAGAGCTGAGACTCCAGGTCCCAGCCATCACGTCTGGCTAGTAGATCTATTTTTTAATAGTAAAGACAGGGTGTCTCAACTGGCCTTGAACTCGCTTTTAAGCCCAAGAGTTTGAGGTTGCTGTGAGCTGTGATGCCACGGCCTTTTGCTCAAGCTGGCTTTGAACTCCTGCGCTCACAAGACCCACCTGCCTCAGCCTTCCAGAGTGCTAGGATTACTGGCATGAGCTACCACACCCAGCCTTGTACCCTTATACTAATCTGAAAGAAAAAGAATCAGAGGCGTCAGCAAGAGAAAAGTCAGGAGGTAGGCACTCTGATTCAGGAATGGAGGCACTGGAGTGGATACACCCTGGCTTTTACAAGGAAAGTCTTGTCTAGGCTAATGGTACTTTTTTTTTTTTGAGACAGAATCTCAACCTGTTGCCCTGGGTAGAATGCTGTGGCATCATAGCTCATAGCAACCTCCAACTCGGGCTCAAGTCATCCTCTTGTCTCAATTTTTCTACTTTTAGTAGAGATGAAGTCTTGCTTTTGCTCATGCTAGCCTCGAACTCGTGAGCTCAAGCAATCTACCCACCTCAGCCTCCCAGAGGGCTAGGATTACAGGTGTGAGCCACAGCACCCAGCCTAGGCTAATGGTACTTTGATCTGGAACTGCACAAAGTACCCAATAATGGCAGGTTGATGCCACTGTTGTTCTTAGGCCTTAATATGGATGTCATATTTGTGCTTCAATATTAGCTCCCTGAAAGCCTCATATGGATTTAACCTCCAACTCACCCCAACCTCCACTACATAATACCTTATACATAGAAAATATATTCTAACTCTTTTTTTTTTCTTTTTGGAGACAGAATCTCACTTTGTCACCCCCAGAGAGTGCCGCAGCATCCTAGTTCACAGTAACTTCAAACTCTTGGTTCAGCGATTCTCTTGCTTCAGCCTCCTGACTAGCTGGGACAACAGGTGCCCACCACAATGCCTGGCTAGTTTGTTTTTTTTTTTTTTTTCAGAGACGAGGTCTCACTCTGGCTCAGGCTGGTCTTGAATCTGTGAACTCAGGCAATCCACCTGTCTTAGACTCTAAGAGTGCTGGGATTATAGGCGTGAGCCACCACACCCGGTCCCTAACTCTTTTAAATAATTAAAAGGGTAGAATCTGTGACCAAGACAGATCCAAAATGGCAGGAAACATGGAACTTCTCTACAGGTTCCTCTTTTCTTTTTGAGATAGAATCCCACTATGTCACCCTCAGTAGAGTGCTGTAGCATCACAGCTCACAGCAACCTCAAACTCTTGGGCTTAAAAGATTCTCTTGCCTCAGCCTCTCACATAGCTGGGACTAAAGACATCCTCCACAAATGCCCGGCTGTTTTTTAGTTGCAGTTGTTGTTTAGCAGACCTGGGCGGGGCTTGGACCTGCCAGCTTTGCTGTATGTGGCCGGCACACAAGCAAACTCACTGAGCTATGGGCGCTGAGCCCAAAATAACTTTCTTATTCATTTCATTCCTATGAACTGAATTACCTGATTCTTTCCTGATTTACAACCTCATATTTAACCAATATTATCACAGTAGCCTGTCCAGTTTTTTTCTATCTGATCTATAATCTCCTTTTTTTTCAGAGACAGAGTTACACTCTATTGCCCTTGGTGGAGTGCCGTAGTGTCACACAGCTCATAGCAACCTCCAACTCCTGGGCTTAGGCGATTCTCTTGCCTCAGCCTCCCGAGTAGCTGGGACTACAGGCGCCCACCGCAACGCCCGGCTATTTTTCTGTTTTGCAGTTTAGCCGAGGCCGGGTTTGAACCCACCACCCTCGGTATATGGGGCCGGTGCCCTACTCAATGAGCCACAGGCGCCGCCCCTACAATCTCTTTCTGATCAAGCCCTTCCTATGTGTCCTCATGTCAACATTCTTGGGTTTCAGCTTTACAGCATTACCAATATTCACTTACCACTACTAGAAAAAAAAAAAAGCAAACAACTCTGAACTTCATTACTTAATATTAATAACTGACTCAGTAAGACCCATCAGTAGAAACCAATTTATTAAAAACTTTAAGTAATAATTTAAAAAAATGAGGTAGAAGCAAAAAACTTTAACATATTTAATATCCCATTAAAAAAAATCTTCCAGAAAAATGGAAGATTCCTACCACCATCACCCACCCCCAAAGATGGATATAGACTGAGGTTAAACATCTGTCACCATATAAATAATCACTAGGGCAATTTTGTTTTACAAAACATCTTTACACAAAAAGGGAAAAGTGAATAATGCCCAAACACAGGGACATACAAACATAAGTGAAAATAGGGATTTGCCTTTTTAACTTCTTTTTAATTCAGAAAACAAAGTTTCTTTTCAACAGAAGGGTAAGAACTATTTTCTTTTATATCAAACTCTACTCTAAATACTGCAATACTGAAAATAAAAAAGGGTGATAGGGAAGATACACAATTAACTGCAAGTAATTACTTCACTTCATAATTTAAAAGACTAGATTTAACATGAAAATGCATCTAATACCAAAAAGCAAACTCAGGAAAAAAACCCCAAATGACCTGTGGATTAGGAACCTTAAAATATAGAAAAGAATCCTACCTATGTTCTCATCATCACAAGAATATAATTAAATGATGAAAACAAAGCAACTCTTTGTCCAGTCTTTCATATAAAGTTCTTATAATATCTACAAAATCAAATTAAACCTGAAATTTTAGACTTAAAGAGATAAAAAGTTCAGACCCAAAAGTTAATTTACCTTTAAAGCTAGTAAAAAGTTTATCAAACCCTTTTTCTAGGTCATACAAAAAATACATGTATAGCACCTATAAATTTAGACTTTTAACAGTTTTAAGTACACCTGTACTTAAAAAAAGATACTGTGTTCAATTTTGTGTGTTGACAGAATTTTACATTAACAAGATTATATATACCAAAAAAATTAAAAACAAAGAATAAACTCTGACTAGAGTACATTCACTTCATTTCTTATCCTTCAGATAAAAGTTATCTTCATGGTCTAACAAGGCACTACTTTTACAGCAAACCCAAAATACAAACCACAAGCACTAGCTAGGGTGAATACTGCCCTAGTATGAAAAGGCAAGGAAAATAATGTTTTATCCTGTCTAAAAATCACCCAATATGTAACAAAGACTTTCGTGTTCTCTTGATGGAAGATCAATGATGTAAAATAAATTAAGGAAGATATATGTAACACAGTATGGAATTACACAACAATATCCATGACATTATTTTTTAACATTTTGTAATCTAGTTTACAGGACTGCAAAAAATATATATAAGGTTTTTAAGGCATTCTGTAGACAATTATGTACTTAAGCAATAAGATTATGTATCTTAGCCTAAGACCTTCATATAAGTATTTTTTATTTGTTTTGTTTTTGCTTTTAAGAGATTCTTACTTCGTCACCCTAGATAAGAGTACTATGGCATCATAGCTCACAACAACCTCAGTCTCTTGGGCTCAAGTGATCCTCTTGCTTCAGCCTTCTGAGTAGCTAGGACTACAAACACCTGCCACAACACCCAGCTAGGTTTCTATTTTTAGTAGTGATAGGGTCTCACTCTTGCTCAAGCTGGTCTCGAACTTCTGAGCTCAAGCAATCCACCCTCCTCAGCCTCGCAGAGAGCTAGAGAAGGAATAGCCAATTTTCCTATATGTGGTCATTTTAGGCCAATAGATGAAGTCCGTTTTTTCCCCTTTCTTACTTCGCAAACTGTCATTCCCTATCACCTTCATTATTTCATGATGGTTTTATATTACTTGCTGTGAATTGTTTTCTCTTTCTTTTGTAGAATCAGATCTTTGAAATATGCCAGTGGAAACACAAGACACCAAATTTTAATTTATACAAGTATATAAAGTACCCACAGCAGCGTCATCAAATGTGACCATATACAGAACAAAAAGGATATTAATTTTTCTGAGTTTAAATGATAAAACAGCTTCTCCAAAGGAGGATAGCAATTCAGTGAGGACACACACCCCAGGAGAATCAGTTTATGTTTGGCTCGGGTTAGAGCAACATTAAGACGTCGCCAATCTTTCAAGAGTTCACCAAGCTGTAAGAAATATAATTTTCAATTACTCGCATTTTCTTATATATTTGAGTTTTTTCCAACAATAAACACTGTATGTCTTGAACTACTCTGCTACTTTTGAAACATAGATCATTACAAAAGAGATTCATCAACACATTTAAAATTCTAGGTAATTGGAAAAATTTGCCCACAATGCCAACTGAAAGTATTTTGTTATGATACCCAGCCACAATTTAAAATTGTTTTTTTTTTGTAGAGACAGAGTCTCACTTTATCACCCTTGGTAGAGTGCCGTGGCGTCACACAGCTCACAGCAACCTCCAATTCCTGGGCTTAGGCGATTCTCTTGCCTCAGCTTCCCGAGCAGCTGGGACTACAGGCACCTGCCACAACGCCCGGCTATTTTTCTGTTTTGCAGTTTGGCCGAGGCTGGGTTTGAACCCGTCACCTTTGGCATATGGGGCCGGCACCCTACTTGCTGAGCTACAGGCGCCGCCCTCACACAATTTAAAATTGTTAAATACACATAATAAAAATAAAGAACTGGCACTATCACCACTCATTGTATCATTGTAAAAGCAATAAAAACTTGTACTAGTGAGATTCAGGGAAGTGGTTAAATATATTGACACAACGGACAGCCATGAGACCGCAGGAAACCTCCCCTGTGCACTGACAAGGAAAGATCTCCAAGCTATGCTACTAAGTAAAAAAACAAAGTCCAGAATAGTATCTAAAAGGTTACCCCCAAGACCCCCCAAAACGTGACTATCCATGAGGCAAGAACTGACTAGATGTGGGAGTAAGAAGGAGACTTTTTATCATGTATATCTTTAAAACTACAGGGTTGTATAATATTATATAGTTGAGAAAAAATGAATTAAGGAGAGGCAAAACTGCAAAAAACAAAACAAAACCTGGAATTATCTATAAATTTCAAAGCATATAAGGAAGGCTTTATGTTTAAAATATCTGAAACACAACAGCCAAGAGGCTTTACAGGGTACCCAAATGTCCACTGATGGATGAATGGATAAATAGAACAGGGTATACACAGATAATGGAGTATTATTCAGCCTTAAAAAGGAAGGAATTTCTGTCACATGCTACAAAATTGATGAACCAGTTGGCTAAGTGAAATGAGCTAGTCACAAAAAGACAAATACAATATGAGTCCACTGATGCAAGGTACTGAGAGTAAGCAAATTCTTAGAAAACAGAATGAGGGTTACAGGGAATAGAGGGAGAGAGTAACATAGTATAAAGTTTTAGATTTCTAAAATACAGAAGGCTGGAGATCTGCTGAATGACAATGTGAATATACTGAACACTAGTAAATTGTACACATAAAAGTGGTTAAGATGGTAACTTTTATGTTTTCTTACACCACAATTTTTTTTTTTTTTTTGGATGCAGCCGCCATTGTTGTTTGGCGGGCCTGGGCTGGATTCGAACCTGCCAGCTCAGGTGTACATTCATGGCTGGCGCCTTAGCCCATTGAGCCACAGGCGCCGAGCCTTATACTACAATTTTAATAAACAAAAAGAAACATGCCCCAAAAGAATCAGTAGCAAATATAATTAACTCACAGTTCCATCCTTATTACTTCTAACAAAAGATACTAGGATAATACTTTTGTCTCTTCCTTGGTATTTGTCTACTGTATTAACTTCGACCATCCCTATAGAAGAATGTGCCAATAAATCATTGATGATCTTTAATTGCTGCCTATACGGTGCAATGATGCCAATATCAGAGGGACTGCATCCAGCCTAAACAGAAAAGGACACAATTTAAAATGAAAAACACTGATTTTTATAAGTTAGTAAACATTTCCAAAACTTTTTTTTTTTTTTTTTTTTTGCAGTTTTTGGCCAGGGCTGGGTTTGAACCCACCACCTCCAGTATATGGGGCCGGCGCCCTACTCCTTTGAGCCACAGGCACCTCGCTTTCCCAAACTTTTTATTTATTTATTTATTTTTTTAAGAGAGAGAGTTTCACTTTGTCACCCTCAGTAGAGTGCCGTGGCGTCATAGCTCACAGTAACCTCCAGCTCTTGGGCTTAGGTAATTCTCTTGCCTCATCCTCCCAAGTAGCTGGGGCCACAGGCGCCTGCCCCAACGCCCAGCTATTTTTTGTTGCAGTTTGGCTGGGTTTGAACCCGCCACCCTCAGTGTATGGGGCTGGCACCCTACTCCCTGAGCCACAGGCACCGCCCTCCTGAACTTTTTAAATTAAATGTTTACACCATGTGCCCAGCTGATGTCTATAGCAGATGTTTCTATCTCAAAGATGAAATACAATTACTGAATTTGCTCTAAATTTACATCCACATTTCCCATGATGTCATAATTCCTTAGACATTGATCACTTGATTTTTAGAGGTTCATGGCAGAATGGTTTGTATGCCACTACAACAGTGCTACCACACACCAAAAAAAAAAAAAATACAAAGAAATACATTTCACTTTCTACTATCCCTTACATAAAAACATTTCCAATCCCCAGTTATGCTGACTATAGCACAGTATTTTTTTTTTTTTTGAGACAGAGTCTCATTCTGTTGCCCTCAGTAGAGTGCCATGGTGTCACAGCTCACAGCAACCTCGAACTCTTGGGCTTAAGCAATTCTCTTGCCTCAACCTCCCAAGTAGGTGGGACTACAGGCACGCGCCACAATGCCCAGCTATTTTGTTGTTGTTGTTGTTGCACCTACACTGTTGTTTTTAGCTGGCTGGGCCGGGCTCAAATCAGCCACCCTCGGTGTATGTGGCCGGCGCCCCACCAACTGAGCTATGGGTGCTGCCTATACTATAGTGTAGACACAATTATTTGACATTACAAAGTTATCCTAAATGAAAATTCCAAATGCCCTTACAAAAAAGTATATGTCTTAAGTGAATTTTCTCAAAATAAAACAATCAGCCTTTAGTCCCCTTATCTTAATCAACAATAGTTAGTTAATGACTGATCATAAGTTTCTTTTCTTTTTTTTTTTTTTTTTTTTTTTTGAGACAGAGCCTCAAGCTGTCATCCTGGATAGAGTGATGTGGCATCACAGCTCGCAGCAACCTCCAATTCCTGGGCTCAAGTGAGTCTCTTGCCTCTGCCTCCCAAGTCTGGGGCTGCAGGCGCCCACCACAATGCCCGGCCATTTTTTTGGTTGCAGCCATCGTTGCTTGGCGGGCC
>CAUYRH010020784.1:0-17635 GCA_963574655.1 Perodicticus potto | reverse complement strand
TCAAATTTTCTCTTTCATATTAACTTTAGTGAAGTTAACTATGATGTACCTGGGGGATGTCTTCCTTGGGTTGAGTCATGCTGGAGTTCTGAAACTGTCTGGTATCTGAATTTTAGAATCTCTTGGCATGTCTGGAAAGTTTGCTTTCATAATCTCATGAAAAAGAGACTCTGCCTTGTGAGGCCACTTTGTGGCTTTCAGGGATTCCTATAAGGCGAATATTGGTTTTCTTCGCATTATCCCATGCTCTCTGAGAGAATGATCCATTTTTGCCCTCCATTTCTCTTCCTCTTTGAATATTTGGGAGCGTTCAAAAGCTTTGTCATCAATATCAGAAATCCTTTCTTCTGCTTGCTCTATTCTGTTATTGAGGGATTCTACTGCATTTCCCAGATATTTGAGGGCTGGAAATTCTTGTCTCAATGTGTAATAATCTTTGGTCATTTGGTCTTTGAATTCCTTGACTTCTTGAGACAGTTTTCGAAATGCTCTCTGAATTTCTAAATCCAACTTTTCTTCTATTCTATTGATCTTATTTGCAATCCATATTCTGAATTCAGTTTCTGACATCTCAGCCATCTGTTTATGCATAGGATCTTCAGTTGTGTCTGCCAAATTGTTCCTTGGGGGGGTTGATCTGTTCTCGTTGTTCATGTTGCTGGAGCTTTTCTGATGATTCTGCCCATGATTAGTTTGCATTGTTTGGCAAGATGAGCAGATAAGGATAAGTTGGGTTGGGGGTTCTAGGAGTAGTGATTGGCCAGTCCTTTGTGTAAAAGCTGGAACTGACTTCTGTACCTTTTCCCCTAGAATTTTACCAAGGACCTGTACCATGCTACTGCCTGAGAAACTGGGGACCTTCTTGGTGTGGTGGGGTTAAGTGGCTCTGTCTTGTTTTCAGCTTGTCTCTATCTTACCCTAGACAATCAGTTACTCTGGGTTGAAGTCTGAGCTGTGGAGAAATGCCAGCAGTTAAGTCACCCCACCCCCCACAGGCAACAATTGGAAAAGGAAAATCAAATCTTCCCACTAGCACACACCCAGGGTACCACTTTGGATAGTCCTTGGGTGATTTGCCCAGTTGAAGAGGTCCCAATCAATTGTCTCATTCAGAACCGGCCTCAGGTGGAGAGTTCAAAAGGCCTCCAGCAACTAGATAGCAGGGGTCTGTTGGCAACTCTAGTATAACTCTTTCCGGTGCTCCGTGAGATCAGAAGGACCCCCCAACCCCAGCAAATAAATTAGTCTGGGAAGGTTGATGCCTCCTTCCCACCTTGCACCTCTGTCACACCCAGTCACTGGTAACCCCGCAGGGCTGTGATCTAGTTCCCTCCAATGAGCAGATGCTTCAGGGGTTTGTGCCGGCCTGAGTCACAGGGAGATCTGAGTCTCCTCAGCCAGGCCGCCACTCTCTGCCACTCTCTGTCACTATTTGGCAGGGGGCAGTGAGGCCTGACAACCTCAGGTGCTTCATGGGGGCTGGGACGATTCACTCAGTTCCAGCCCTGTCCCTGATTGATATTGTTGACAGAACAGAACAACTTCAAAGAATTTGTTTCTGTCCTGGCTATTTTCCCCCTTTGTCTCAGCTTTGATCCCATGAGGGCCGGGTATGTCTGAAACTCGGTAAAGCAGTCCTCTGGGTCAGACCTGCCCTGGGAGTCTGCTATCTCTTCGTGTTATTCTAATCCCCATGCTCCGCCCAGGCTGGTTCTGCCTCAGGCATATCCTTTATTCTGGGAGCCTGTGTTCTGTCCCAGATCTGTTCTGCCAGTGGCTGCCACCGGAGAAGCTGTCTGGCCTCCCCGGATTGCCCAGAGAGACTGGAAGTGTTCCTTCAAAATATCCCCAGGGGTGTGAGTCCCACCGTCACTGTTCCCACTGCTGCCAGTGCCTTGGGGTACCGTCTCTCCCTCAGTTGATTATCTTGTCCTTATTCCCAAGCTGGAAAGTCAGCACAGATCAGCAACAGTCCATGCCCCGTCTACACCCCTTGAGAAAATGCCCAAGAATCTGGACTCCATGGGGGACAGGCTTCCAGGCCTTGGGGTGAGAGTGGAGGGGAGTTCCAGGAGTGCAAAATTGCAGGCAAAGAGTATTTTCAGTTTTATACAGTTTTATGCCTGGCAGGAGAGTGCCATGGCACCCTAGTAGGGGAAGGAGGTCCGGTTTTTAGAAGGTCTCTCCCATGGGGTAAAATGGGAGGACATTTTAACTGTGCTTGCTTGTTCGTATGGAGGTATGGAGTATACTGGGAGTTGTTTTCATGGGGGAGGGGACTCCCGTCTTCTTGGCAATGGATTCTGTACCTTTTATTTGTATCCTTGGGGTTGCAGGTTGCCTCAGCAGGATTGATGTGCGTTCTTCGACCTTTTGTTTTGGTGCAGATCTGAACCATTGGCTTTCTTACCAAATTTCTGTCCTTTAGCTCTCTTTCAGGATAGGAGTCTCTGTGGAAAGCTGGCTACAGACTGCCATCTTGGCTCCGCCCCCACTTTTAGTTTCTCGAGTGTTCTCCAAACGTCTTTCAAAAAAGGTCGTATTAGCTTGCATTCCCACCAGCAGTGTAGAAACGTTCCCTTCTCTCCACATCCACACCAACATCTGTAGTTTTGGGATTGTGTGATGTGGGCTAATCTTACTGGAGTTAGATGATAACTCAAAATGGTTTTGATGTGCATTTTTCTGATGATTAAGAATAATAAGCATTTTTTCATGTGTTTGTAGGCCATGTGCTATCTTCTTCAGAGAAGTTTCCCTCAAGTCTCTTGCCCACATAGAAATGGGGTTATTTATTCTTTTCTTATTGGTTAGTGTGAGTTCTCTGTAGATTCTAGTTATCAGACCTTTGTTGGAAGCATAACCTGCAGAAATCTTCTCCCATTCTGAAGGTTGTCTATTTGCTTTATTTACTGTGCTCTTGGCTGCCTCACATAGACTTCTCTGAGCTACTTTTCTTTCTCACTTTCTTCTAAGGAGATAACTGGTTTTTCGTGTATTACTTTATGTTCGTGATGTTCCTACTATCATACAAGAGCCAATGCCACCTGCACTTTATATTGTGCCATTAAGAGTAATTTACCTGTGGTGACAGAGATGAACATGACTCTGAGAGCAGGGAATTTTCCATTAATCATAAAAGGCATTTACTCACTACCATTAGGTATTTTGTGGACTGAGTTATTGCAGTGCTTACTAGGGAGTCTCTAAAAATTTCAACTCATAAGACTTCCTTGGGGCACACTTGGCATCAGTTTCAATTTGAGGGGTATAAGGCAGGAAATGCAGCTTATCATAATGGCAGCATCAGGTATCTTTGGCTGGTAAGACTTTTTGAAGAAGTCACACACCAATAAAGAGGTAAATCTCTGACTTTCAACTTGACAGTTGAGGTGCAAGGAGATGAGACAGATACATGTGTTCCATTTTGGCTTAGAAGCCTTGTGTCTCAGATAGGAACCTGTATCTCTTAGAATAGTGTTTGAGGCATCAATTCCAGAGTCCCTGCAGTGAGCCTACACAGCTATGAGAGGCATCACATTTAGGGAGCCCAAAGCTATGGTTTCCCACTAGGTATTTATAGTTTTTATATAATTTCTTTCCTGTCTGATGCAACTTGTCATTTTTTTTTTAAATCCTAAGAAATATTGTCTTGTCAGATCTCCAGGGAAACAGTGCTATAAGGTTAACCCAAGGTCACGTTTGGTCATCAAGGACAAAAGATTTTGTTAACGCTTTACCCACAGTTATGCATTTTCTTTTTATACTATTAGGCCTATGTTAGAGGCTTAGCAGATCTTGGTTACTGACCAACTGGAATATTTTCTCTGGTTCTTGAGAAAATAATGTGGGTTACATTTAATTTAATAGCTAACAAAAAATGTTTTGCAACTTGTCTTACACACATAAATAAAAACATGTTACACCGTTTTCTTTGTTTATACCTAGAGGTAGAGACAGAATTGACTCTTGGCACTTGTCTGACAGAACAGTCAGAATAGGGGAAAACACAGTCCCATTGTTAGAAATTCCAACTGAGTTAAGATGTTGTGATTCAGAGGAAAACAACCTTCAGTGGATAATCTTGATTCTCCATTTATATCTAAAAATGTACAGATGAGGACAGATCTTTCTAGGTATGTAAGGAATACAGGCAAACCTCTGTGGTATTTCTCCTACTTTTAACATTTTTCCATTAGAATGCATTGTGACTTTTAATACTTTAATTTCACCAAGTGTACATATTTCTTAGCTGCTGTACATTTAAGATGAATTTAGGCTTATGTCTCTAATATATGATGTATATTTTTGAGGCATATTTTTCATGTAAAATGCACAGATTTTCTTTTATTTTAGTTTTAGAGACAGAGTTTCACTTTGTCACCCTCATAGAGTGCCGTGACATCACAGCTCACAACAACCTCCAGCTCTTGGGCTTAGGTGATTCTCTTGCTTCAGCCTCCTGAGTAGCTGGGACTACAGGTGCCAGCCACAGAGCCTGGCTATTTTTTTGTTGCAGTTTGGCTGGGGCTGGCTTTGAAACTGCCACTCTTGGTATATGGGGCCCATGCCCCACTCACTGAGCCACAGGCGCTGCCCAAAATGCACAGATTTTAAATCTGCTATTTAATAACAAAATAACGTATTATTAACATTATACTAACAACATACTCTACACCATTGTTATAATAATGTAAGCCACACCGTTCAGCTATAAAGCATTTCCATCACTTTAATGAATTTCCTTGTGCCCCTTCTTGGGCTCCTTTCTCCCTACCCTGAGTCAACCACTCTCCTAATTTCTATTAATATCAATTAGTTTTCCCTGTTTTGAATTTTATATAAATGGAATCACAAAACATGTACTCTTTTGTGTCTGTCTGTGCTAATCACATAGTATTTTTGTGATTCCTCTATGTTATTGTATATATCAGTACATTTACCATTACATGAGTATACCACAATTTGTTTATTTCCTACCTGATGTTGGTTAATTATTCTATTTTCATTATAAGCTACTATGAATACAGATATTATCACAGCTGTTATAAATATTTTTGTATAAGCTGTTTGTGTACATTTTCCCTTTTCTTGGGTAAATACCTAGAGTGGAAGTGCTTGTTTACCGAGTAGTTGAATGTTTAACATTGTAAGAATCTACCAAGCAATTTTCTGAAAGACTTTTACCATTTTTCACAATAGCAATTTATGTGCTCACAGTAGGTGTTGTCAACCTTTATTTTTAGCCATCTTAGTATATGTAAAACTTCTAGAAGAAAGGAAGATGAGAATGTCTTTGTGACCTTAAGGTAAGTAAAGATTTCTTAAATAGGACACAGATATACACATCTATGAAGAAATAATTCTACATTCAAATAAATCAAAATTTAAAACTTTTGCTCCCCGAAAGACACTGTTTAAAACAAAACCCCACAAAATGGGGAAAAATATACATGATACATATATTTGACAAAGGACTTGTATCCAGAATCCGTGAGCAGCTATTGTATCTCAATAATAAAAATACACACAATTGATTAAAAAAATGGGCAAAATACTTGAATAGACATTTAGCAAAGGATGATATACAAATATCCAACAAGCACATAAAAAAGCATGCAACATTATTAGTTATCAGTGAAATGAAAAATCAATTAAAATAATTTGAATGAAACAGTGTGTGAGGAATTTTAGTTATTTTAACCATAACATCAGAGTCATATGTTGACATTCTGAAAAGCTCTAGAGTCTTCAGAGAATAGGTGTATATTGTATACAGCATATTGCTGTATACCAAACAACTGATTATTAGGCATGCTGATTTTTTGGTTATTAGGAAAGTCTTGGGCGGCGCCTGTGGCTCAAGGAGTAGGGCACTGGCCCTATATACTGAGGATGGCGGGTTCAAGCCCAGCCCTGGCCAAAACTGCAAAAAAAAAGGCTCAAAGGCTCAAGGAATATCTTAAGCACTTTATACTCTCACATAGTTTTTTATTTTGTTTTATTGAGGTTTAGTTATGTTTTGGGATATTGACTGCAGGTTGCAGTTCACAAATACTACATGACAATTTTCACATGTAAAATCATGGTAGTTAGGTTCCCAGTTACTGTTTTATATAGAACTAGTTAAAAATAGATCACCAAAAGTAAGAGGAAGAAGACTATTGCTTGTTAATTCTACATTTATTTATTTATTTATATTTTTTTGAGACAGAGCCTCAAGCTGTCACCTGGATAGAGTGCTGTGGCATCACAGATCACAGTAACCTCCAATTCCTGGGCTCAAGCGAGTCTCTTGCCTCAGCCTCCCAAGTAGCTGGGACTACAGGCACCCGCCACACTGCCTGGCCACTTTTTGGTTGTAGCCGTCATTGTTGTTTGGCGGGCCCGGGCTGGATTTGAACCCGCCAGCTTAGGTGTATGTGGCTGGCACCTTAGCTGCTTGAGCCACAGGCGCCAAGCCAGTTAATTCTACATTTAAAGGCAGACAGGAAAGTATTTAGAGAATTCTTGTGTTTTTACTTTTATTTTAAAAGTAAATATTTCCTAAGGCAATCTAATAAACACCCTCAAACAATTTAACCTTTTTCCAGGCCCTCCCAGTACAAAAAAATCCTGTTACATTAAATTTTTCATATTAACAGTTCAAAGTGGTAGGTTTACTTTAAGAGGCTGCCAGGACTGTGAAAGTGGTTAGGCTTAGAACTGTTCCCTGGAGTAGATTTCTCAACTGCAGTATTACTGACCTTTCAGCTCAGATAACCCTTAGTTGTGGGGGTTGTCTGCATTATATGCTGTCCAGCAGCATCTCCGGCTTCTGCCCACTAGATGCCAGTTGTGACACCCTCAGTTGTGACAACCAAAACTATTCCATCTCCAGACATTGCTACCTGTCACCTGAAGAGCAAACCCCTCTTAGCAACCCACATGGAGAACACTTGTTCTGGAGTTTATCTTAACTACAGATCCATTTCAATAGCTAATGTATCTATTCTGAGTCCTTTAGATTTTGCCCCAAGAATGGACTGAAAATCTGTGGACTATCCTGAAGATATTAGCTAGAATCACCTTGGTGACCCAAACCCAGCACTGAATTAGAATCAGAATGTGCGTCAGAGGGTGGGGTAGCCACAGGGAAAACAGAAATGCACTTTTTTTTTGGAGAGACAGAGTCTCACTTTATTGCCCTCAGTACTTAGTGCTGTGACGTCACAGCTCACAGCAGCCTCCAACTCCCGGGCTTAAGCGATTCTCTTGCCTCAGCCTCCTGAGTAGCTGGGACTACAGGCGCCCGCTACAACACCTGGCTGTTTTTTTATTGCTGTTTGGCTGGGGCTGGGTTTGAATGCGCCACCCTCGGTATATGGGGCCAGTTTGCTGCCCACTGAGCCACAGGTGCCGCCCAAGAAATTCGCTTTTTATTTTCAAGGTAGTGTTGAACCGTTTTAGTCAGTGATTTATTATTATTATTATTTTTTAAATAATCTGTGTGGTAGTTCTCCCAAAGAGAGCCCTTAATCCTCTTCAAAATGCAGTAAGCTCCTTTACACCTATTTTAAGTTTAATTTTCATAGACCCTGAAGTCATATATACTAACCAGATAACATTTTATTTCTCTGTCTTTAAATTTAATTTCTCTTATATGTTCTATTTTTGTCTGATGATATAAAACTAAATTTAGTCATTTTCAGGTGGACTTAGCCTTTGTTTTGCTTTTTCAGTCACTTCAAGTTTAAACACTCTGTAAATTATTAATTAAATAGACCTTCAATGCGGTTGTATTTTGGGGGCATTTGAAAAGAAAACACAGGGCTTGGTAGAGTAGGACGAGTATGTTTATTTTAAACATTGGAGGAGCTAGTCCTGCCTGAGTCCTGGACAATTCTTGGGCTTTAAGTAAAACACAGGATTATAGCCTGAGTTCAGACCCCAAAGCCAGTCTCCATCCTTCTCCTCATTTATTTGTTTTCTGTTTTGTTTTGTTTGTTATCTCTTGTTGTTGTTTTTGTCCTCTAGCTTGGGCCATTCAGTAATTGCCTGGGTGGTCAGAAGAGAAAAGCCACTAACTCAGGATCTGCTATATATAAGGATTCTTTCCCATCACTGACGTTACTCTGCCATCTACCATTGGTAAAGAGTGATTTGTTCATCTCTTACCAAAGAAGGGCAGTCAGTCCTAAACGGGCTGTTGCCTACGTAGGGCCGCAGGAAGGGACTTCCCATTTCTCTGTGGTTAGTGTTCTGGTGAAAACCCCTTTCAGCTGAGTCCTCTAAGCTTCTGCTGTTGAGTTCTCCATGGCTGATGGAATAATCAAAGAGTTCTGATCACTTTTGAGCACTGTGCTATCATGTTTCCATGGGCTTGAGTCACACTTATAAAATGAAAACGAAGAGATGGTAGGACTTGGGAGTATTATTTGGAATTTACACTCCTTTCTAGTCCTTTAAAGACTGTTTTTGCATGCATTTCCCACGCATGGGAAAGTGAGGGCTGTAATGGCTGCTAACGACCTTTCAAAGAAAGTGTGTGAGACTTGACCACAAACTGTTATTGTTTAACACACTTGTTAAAACTCTGTATGCCAGGAAATCTGATTTTTTTTTCTACTTTCCTCTGTGTCAGGAATCAGTTCTAATTTCCCTATTTGAAGAAACTTTTTAAAGTAACAGAAAGAAAGAAATGAATAAAACATATTAGCTGTCTCATTTTGAGCCCAAACCAGACAGATGTGGGAAATCTACTTACAGTATATGAAAATTTCACTGTACAGGGAAATTATTTTCCTTGGTTATCTCTTCTTTACTACAAAATCATTCAGATTTTACTGTTAATGTAACGTTATTCAAAAATTTACTGCTAGCATGAAATTATTCCAGGTATTGTAACAATAAAACCTCATCAATTTGTAGAATATTAAAAAAAATGTCAGTTATGGGCTTTTTACCTTTGTCTCTTTCTCTTCGGTTGCTATGCCTGTTCCTGAGTTTATTTTTGACAGGATGCAGGCGAGGGAGATGAGGGAAGGAGAATATTTTCTCTTTGGAATGGGATTTGTCAGTCTTCCAAAAGGCCATCTCCTGAAGTGTCCGCAATTGTAAAAACCTCAGGTGAATGATTCACATTTGCACTGGGGTTAACAATTCACACCCTTTGACCCATATCTGTCTCTTTCAAGTAACTTGTGTGCCCCACTTGAGAAAGTGGGAAGTTTATTTGTCCACTTCTTGCTGGTGAGCTTAATATAGAATCAGAGGTTTCATCAGAGCCTCTTTGTCCCCTGATGTCACTTCCAGCCTCATTTAACAGTAGGCCGAATGCATAATTGCACAGAGAGACTCTATCCCACCATTTCTGCCTGAGTAGGAGAGTGCCCAGTCAATGCTGTGGATCTGGAATCCCACACATTTCTCTAAGCTTCTTGCTCCCTGTGCTACATATTAGGGGAAGGTCAGGTTTCAGTTCTCTCTGCTTATGTATTTAACCCTTTTGCGACTCCTCCGCAGATTCTTTTCATCCTCTCAGAAGGCTCTTACCTACTGGGAAGCTGAACTTCCATGGAGAGAAAGGATGTAACCTCTTTAGCAAGCACTCTTCTAAAATCCTTGCTGTCTTAGAACATTATTTTTTGAAGCTAAAAGCAAAGCATATGACATACTTTTTTCCTGTTCTGCAGTAATTTTTCTTTTTCTGAGTTAGAAAATGCCTCAGAATGACTAAAATGAGGAAAAGGTCTTGGGGCAACAAGAAGATTATCATAATTTAAGAAAACCCACACACTTCAATTCATCTTTTTGTAACTTGACTTATGAACCTATTCTTTCTCCTGCTCCCCCACCCCTCCTAGAACCAGTCAGATTCTGGCATCTTTTTAAAATTATCTCATGCAACTAGCTGAACTCTTCCATTGCCATGGCTACCTCCTTCTACTTACATACCCAGCATTTTGTGATAGGCTGCTGGGTAGGCTATATTCTCACTCCCTTTTTTTTGCATCTTGCCCACTGAATCTTTCTAATAAATAGTACAAAATCCTTCAATGGCCCTATAATACCTCCAAGATAAGTTACATCAACATCCTGCATAATCTGACACCAACTTATTTTAAGATTGACCTCTCATTTTTTCCTTTGATGAAAACTCTAGTTTATTCATGTAGAAGCAAACACTGAAGTTTTACTATATTCCAGACACCATGCCAGGCACTGGGAAATGAATGAAAAATTCCAGTCATTCAGAGTGAAAGATTCTCAGTAAGAACTATGACCAAGGAGGAACTAAGGAAACAGTGGGATTGCTAATTACTTCCTGAGGCTTCATACCCCTGTGTATGTTTCTAATTCAGCCTAGGGCTGGGGAAGGGGGAAGTCAGAGAAGATTCCTAGGAAAGGTGAAGAGGAGTTATTAAAGTCAGCAAGGGTAAGGAGGTGTGTCAGATGTGGTTCTCAGTATCAGTAAACAATGGAGGTATGAACTGTGATGATCCACATAATAGCATTTGTTTTTTGGTTTGACAACCCAGCATCTAAGCATCCTTCTTACACTGGGGAATTCTCTGTTTTATTAAAGAGAACCCATTTCATTGTAGAGGCTGAAGATGCCAGGGCATGGGCCCATGACTTAGGCTCCATTAACCAGATGGAGACTCCCTAGGCTTTGAATTGAGATTAGTGCAACCCAGAAGCACAGACCACACAGATGATTCTGGTGAGTCTGGCAGTGGTGGTGGAAGCGGCATAGGTACTATGGGCAGTGCCACATCCTCCATCAGTGGGCCAGTAGTGTAAGCTGTGGTTTCTGGGTCCAGAGGGAGGGATGGTGGATTTCCTGTGCACCAGTTCTGTGGCTTGATTTGAGACATGATGTTATTTAGGTTTTGCTACATAACAAACCATCCCAGGCTTGGCGCCTGTGGCTCAACGGGCTAAGGCGCCAGCCACATACACCTGTGCTGGAGGGTTCAAATCCAGCCCAGGCCCGCCAAACAAAAATGACGGCTGCAACCAAAAAATGGCCGAGCATTATGGCGGGCGCCTGTAGTCCCAGCTACTTGGGAGGTGGAGGCAGGAGACTCGCTTGAGCCCAGGAATTAGAGGTTGCTGTGAGCTGTGATGTCACAGCACTCTATCCAGGGTGACAGCTTGGGGCTCTGTCTCCCCTCCCCCCCAAAAAACAAATAAGAAACCATCCCAAAACTAAGTGGCAAGAGCTCTCTTATTTACTCAACTTTAGGCAAACTACTATGAGTTTTGTTTTTGACAGAGCCTCAACTTAGGCCTGTAACAACTGCAGACTCTCAGCACAAATGGTTTTGTTCATCCCCTGCACCCGACCCCCACACTAAAAGGCTTGAACAAAAACTTACACAGTTTCTATCAGCTCAAGACTGAATCCCTAGAATGGCCCTAGCCACCTTAAGGTGCCTGCCTCAGAAAGCACAAACAGTTCTCTAGGGGAATTAATGCTTGTTCCAGCCCAAACCTGGTTCTAGGACCCTGAACCTCTCTTCTTGGAACAGTTACTTTAGAAAGATCCTAGTTCTAATTCCTTTCTCTTCCTCCTTGAGATGTAGATCTTCTCTCAAACAAACCTGTCTTCTCTTGGACCTGAGAGCCATCTCTTTAAAATGCAAACTTTCAAGGAAATAACTCCTGCTGTCTCTCCCAGCTCAGTGGTGGGCAACTTGCCTCTAACTTATACTGACACCTCCTGCCATAAAGATACAAGAAAATTGCTCCTCTTCTAGATAAGTACCTATTAACCAACCCAGTTTCTGTTTAAGCCCCTGCTTATTTCCCCCTCATTCACCTTCTAAAATGCCTCATCACCTGTGCCCAAATCAAAGTTGAGTTCAGGTCACATTGGACTCTCTTTCCTCCTTTGCAATGATTAATACTGAATAAAGAATCTGTCCTTACTGCTTTAGTTAGTGTTTGGATTTATCTTTAACACAAGTCATCTCAGAACTTAGCAGCTTGTTTAGCTCAAGATTTTGTGAATATAGTGATTTAAACTGGTTTAACTGAGCACCTCTGGGCTTGCTCATGTGTTTGCAGTTGGCTGTTGGTAAGAAGGCAGATCTGTTTCTGTGGTTTGGCTGTCAACCTGAGTCTGTGGAGATGACTACACCACATGTTCCTATCACCCAACAGGCCAGTCTGGGCTCGTTCACATGATGTCTTAGCTGGGTTCCAGGAAGCAGAGGCGCCTACATTTATAACTGATAACAACTGTCATTTTTACTTTCTCTTGGCCAAAGTAGGTCACAAGCCCAGCTCAAAATCAAAGGGTAAAGAAATCCATTTTACCTCTTAGTGGGAAGAGCATCAAAGTCACATTTTCAAAGGACATGGATACAAGAAGGGGAATAAAAGCAGGAATTTTACAAACTATAAACGTTTCCTGTATTTGGGCAGCCTCCTTTAATCTTTAATAAAATCATTCTTGCTTACACCAGCCTACATTGTTTCTGTGTCTTATAATTAAACATTTTGTTGAATATGCTGAGTCTCACACACACACACACACACACACACACACTTTCTCTCTCACTAAGTTCACACATGACTCTGTCCATAATGTCCAGAGCAGCACAAGCAACACATATGATTAAAAAAAATGGTAGTCATAATACAAAAAGTAAGAAGAAATAAGTGAGATTAATTTTAATAATGTATTTTATTTAACCCCAGTATACCCAAAGTATTATAACCAATAATAACTAACTAATATAAAAATTATTCGTGAGATACTTTACTTTCTTTTTTTATTCTGTTTTCAAGATCTGTTGTGCAGCTCATACTGTTAGCACCCCTCAATTTGAATGAGCCACATTTCCTCAACTGCTACATATGGGCTACTGTATCTGGAGCACTGCATCGCCCAGAGTATGTCATTGCTAAGGACTCAATATTTGACTTGTCAGTAAAGTGAATGGCATTTCTGAAAAGATGCAGAGAAGGAAACTATCATATACAAACAACAGATTTTGTACTGAGCACTGTTAAAAGATGTTACATAACATCCTAGTTTGGTTCACTCCATAGCAGAGCCTGAAACAAGTGTTTTGGTGAAAATTATTTGAGAGATGATACCAGGAAGCTGATTAAAAGTATATTATTTAGCTAGTTATTACTATGTGCAATTGGCTCAATTCCACTGGATAGCCTTCAGGGAATCATATGGAATGGGTTTCAGAGTTGTCCCTCAAAAGCACAGAAGATGGAGGCATTTTCCACTGATTGCCATTCCTCATTGGCCGAGGGTTGCCCCAGTGGATGTTAAGGTCCTAATGTCTCCAAACCATCCTACATAAGGCTGAAGAATCTTACACCTTCAGAACAAGTCCTGAGGTAGAAAAGCTGAGTCATAAGGAAGACACTTGTGGTGAGGGTTGGCCAGTATACAAGAGAACTGTATGTCTCTAGTCTGAATTGGAATCAATGATGGGCCAGGCACATGGCAGGCCCTCTGCTACACATACATTAGATAATTGTCTTAGTTCACTTGGGTCGCTGTAACAGAATGCCATAAACTAGGTAGTTTGTAAGCAACAGAAATTTATTTCTTACAGTTCTGGAGGCTGGGAAGTTCAAGATCAAGGTGTCAGCAGAATTGGTGTCTGGTGAGGACCTGTTTCATGGGCACCTTCTCATTGTATCCTTAAATGGTGCAAGAGAACTCTGGTCTCCTTTGCTTCTTAAAAGGACACTAATCTCATTCATGAGATCTCAAACCTCATGACCTAATCACCACCCAAAGTCCCTATCTCCTAATACTATCACATTGGGAATTAGATTTCAACATAATGAATTTTTTTGGAGTACAAACATATTTTGCAAATATTATTGCAAACTATACATTGTTATTACTTGTTTATTCAGGAAGCTGAGAGTCATAAAAATTCTAATACCATTCAAGGTGACATAACTCTTTAAGTGGTAGGTTGTATTTTTACACAAATATGATTTACTACGATTTGTAAATAGAAATATGTGTAGAAATATGATTTAGGACATAGTTTTGGGAAATTTTTCTCCTTTTGGAGGAGAAATCTGCAGAGATTTTTTTCCTCTATTGCGTATTATTTATTATTTCAGAAATGTAGGCAAATTTACAAAGTAGGTTTTAGTTGAACTCTCTTTAACCCGTTCTTTTGAAAGGGTAACACCATAAATTTGACTACAGGGTCCCATAAAAATGTGATATGCTATTTTAAAGATGCACAATTGCTGTTGTGCTTGATATATTCTCTGCCCTTCAGAAAAAAATTTCTAATAAATTTTGTAAGCACACTTCTTTCCATCATTCGCTGCTAAATTTCTAGTTCAGAGCTCATTTTCAAGTCCATTATTAGTACAACAGATCCTCTCTAAATGAAAAAGACCAAACACATCACAGACTGGACAGCTCCCATTATCTGCAATAGCCGTAAGCGGCTTTCATGTTGGAGATTTGGTTTAAAGGATTGTCCTCCTGGAACATTGGCTGTAGTTGTTTGTGAGGCAGAACAAATTATAAAATGATTATGGCTTCAGAGATGTATGTTTCTAAATGATTGCTTCACTGGTCTGTAAAATGCTTTAAAAAAAAAATGAGCAAAATAGGAGAGACGTAAGAGATTAGATAACTGGGCTATTGCTAAAAATGTCTTTATAGGGCCTGAAATTAAGGCCACCAGGGCTTATAACTTAGCAGGAATGCTAACAGAAAGTGATCAGCATAAAGAAAGAAAGGCAAGTTTAAAGATGAAAAAGCAGTTTTAAGAAAACTTAAGAATAAAGTAAAGAATAAATCTAACCTAGGGAAATGGTTGGAAAATTTCAGCCCAAACTGTGAATTGTATTTTCCTCTGCAGAGTCTGGAATTTGGGGTGGTCATGGGTGGAGGAAGTAGGATTAAAGGAACCTTTTATTTTCTTCTATAAGCTTCTGTATTTACTTGAAATTTTAAATACAAAAACTTGTCATGTACCATTTATGCAACTAAAGCTCTCAACAGAAAATTCCAGGAAATGGAATAGACTTACTTTTCAGTTTTATTCTGTTACTTTTGCCTCTGATCTAACTTCCAAGAGGAAGTTCTGATAACCTACAGTAAGTATTTACTAGATGCTCTTTGAAGAGCGAAACTTCGTATTTGCGATGTTATCAGCATTCCATTCTTCAGCCAGGAAAATATTCCAGCTTCTCCATGTTTTCATCAAAAATGTAAATTTTACTGTTAAATATGATTTTATGTCTGTCAGATGCCTTCTATACAGTTGAAGGACATGGTGCTTCTGCTAATAGATACTCAATAGAAACTTTTTAGAAATCACAATTATGAAAAGTTACCTGAAACAGAGAAGAAGTATTTGACAGAAAAGGGGAACTAAATTTTAAATATTTTGTTATAGGTCTTGATCTTTTATGTGTAAATGTTTATTTAAAAATATTTGTTTCTCTTTTTGAGCCAGTCTTGCTCTGTTGCCTGGCTATAGTAAAGTAGTGTCATTATAGCTTGCTGTCGCCCCTAACTCCTGTGCTCAAGTGATTTTCTTGCCTCAAATTCTTGAGTAGCTAGGACTACAGATGCATGCTACCATGCCCAGCTAAGTTTTTTTTTTGGTAGAGATGAGGTCTCGCTATGTTGCCCAGACTGGTCTCAAACTCCTGTAATTGGAGTCTCAAGTAATCCTCTGCCCTTGGTCTCCCAAACTGCTAAAATTCTAAGCATAAGCCTGCATGCCTGGCCTTAAAATATTTGTTCTTATAAAAGTCACACATGCTTTTTTTGAGTTATAGTTGGGGTCTTGCAGTAATAGTTTCACTGGAATTACCTGTTTCCCCCACATTTGGCTGAAAGAGAAAGGTTGGATGGATACCATATTTTGATCTGCTGAGTTCCCATCTCCTGATTTCAGCTGTTGGAACCAAATCAGAAGCCTTGATTCAAACTAAGCCAATCAGCTTGCCTCTTATGGATTTTATTTTATTTTATTTTTTTTTTAGACAAAATCTCTCTTTGTTGCCCCTGGTCAAGTGCAATGAAGTCATAGCTCTCAGCAGCCTCCAACTCTCAAGCTCAAGCAATTCTCTTGTCTCAGCCTCCCAAGTAGCTTGGGACTACAGGTGCCCACTGCAACACCTGGCTACTTTTTAGAAATAGGGTTTTGCACTTGCTCAGGCTGGTCTTGAATCTGTGCAGTCCACAGATTCAAGCAGTACACTCGCCTCAGCCTCCCAGAGCATTGATGGTACAGGACAGGTGGTGCCCCAGCCAGCTGAGCTGAGCTGGAGGACCTGCAACCTTAGCCCAGGTGGTGTTGGTGCAGCGGCAGACAGCAGCCGAACCAGTAGGCTGAAGGATAGGTTGGGAGGTGGGGGGTCTAGGAGGCTCCAGTAGCTAGAGGAGCCAGACAACTGTTGGGAGGACACCAGCACCTTAGGTCTCCCTCCCTTGCGCTTCTGGCTGAAGGGAACCCCACGTTTTTTAAATTTCTTTCTTTTCTTTCCTTTCTTTGAGACAGAGTCTCCCTTTATCACCCCAAGTAGAGTGCCATAGTGTCAGACAGCTCACAGCAACCTCCAACTCCCTGGCTTAGGCTATTCTCTTGCCTCAGCCTCGCGAGTAGCTGGGACTACAGGCGCCCGTCACAATGCCTGGCTATTTTTTTGTTGCTGTTTGGCCAGGCAGAGTTTGAACCTGCCACCCTCTGTATATGGGGCCGGTGTCTTACCCACTGAGCCACAGGTGCCACCTAGGCCTGCTTAATTTCATGACCTAGTCAATTTCATGTAAGTTTCCTAGGCCTGAAGGAAAGGGATTATATTAATCCATTAACTGAGTTCCAGGCCCCATGCCACTAAACATAACAACTGAGTTCTGGCTGAATGTGTCTTTAAGAGGCCCCACGTGGGCTAAATAACCCCATGCTACTATACATACCCTTGAGCAAAGAGACCAGAGAGAGATGGAGTGAGAGAGCTTCCCCCACTTTCTCTCTGTCAGGAGCTTTGGTATTTTTGTACTCTTTTTTCTGTAACTAAATCCTGTCTTACAACTGATCTGTGGTCCGTGAATTCATTCTCTGAATCACTGAGACCGAGAACTTCCTGAAGATGAAACTCCGGTATGTAGGGATTATAGGTGTGAGCCACGGTGTCCAAAGACAAAGACCCAGTCAGGTGATAGTGGTCTCTGCAACTCTGGGCTGAGACAAGAGTAGCCGTGTTGGGTCGTCCTCTGCATGAATGGGCAAGCGGAGGTCGTGGGGTGAAGATGTGGACCCCCAGAAGGAAACATACACAAGATATGATGTTCTCTGTGAGGGGAGAGACAAAGAGAATTGTCCTCTTGTTTTATCTCTCTCAGATATAAATTTCTCTGGGGACCTGACTCTACCCCCGCCTTTGCTTAGACCCCAATAGTAATTTACTTAAGGTAGATTGAGCAAGTTCTGAGTTTCGTAAACAATTTTGGAGGATATAGAAGGAATTAAAAATTACCTGTAAATGAATGGAGTAAAACTGAAAACTTTTCCTCTTAGAACTGGAACCAGACAAGGTTGTCCTATGTCACCATTGCTATTCAACATAGTGCTGGAAGTGCTAGCCAATACAATTAGGGAAGACAAGGAAATAAAGGGCATCCAAA
>CAUYRH010020782.1:0-54045 GCA_963574655.1 Perodicticus potto | reverse complement strand
TAGCTTCATAGTAGGACTGAGTACACTGGATACCTTTTCTTTCATTCTTGAGATACTTTGCTAAGAAGAATATGTTCCAGCTCCATCCATGTAAACATAAAGAGGTAAAGTCTCCATCTTTCTTTAAGGCTGCGTAATATTCCATGGTATACACGTACCACAATTTATTAATCCATTCGTGGATCAGTTTACCATTTTAAAAACATTTTTTCTTTCATTTATTAGACAAGGAATTGAAAAAACAAAATGCAAAAATGGCCAAGGATAGTGGAGAACATTTATAATCCCAGCTACTTGAGAAGATTACTTGAACCCAGGAGTTCAAGGATGAAGTGAGCTATAACTACACCTCTGAACTGCAGCTTGGGGGACAGAGCAAGACCCTGTCTCTTTAAAACAGAAATAAGTAAAATCAAGCAGAAATTAAAGCTTTATTTGTATGGAATCTTTTCGAGGACAAAAAAGGCAAAAGTGAGGCCTTAACACCTAAAAAACTGAATACATGAACACTTAGGAGTCAGGTTCACTTACAGAAGGTTTTCTCACCTTTTAAATGAGTCCTTTATTATTTAGAGGTAAAATAAGGGCAAATAAAGTAGGGTCTTTAAATGCCACATTACATAACAGAGTCACAAAAAGACGACTCTTACTCAAAAGAACACTTGTTCACAGGAACTGAGTGAGATCTGACTCTCTAAAAGTAGTAATCAGAAGTGATATCCAGGTTGTTTGTGTCCCCAGTCACAACTTAAACAAGGTATTTTCCTCAATTGTCTCATGAAGTACACATTGGGTGTCCCTAATTTTAAAATCTGACATCTGAAAATCTCCAAACTCCAAAACTTTTTGAATGTCAACATGAAGGCACAAATAAAAATTCTGCACCTGAGCCCATGTGACAGATTGCAGTCAAAATAATGCCAAAACTTGTTTTGTGCACAAAATTATTACAAATAATGTATAAAAAATACCTTCAGGCTATGTGTATAAGGTGTATATAAATAAAACATAAATGAATTTTGTAGTTAGACTTGGGTTCTATCACCAAGATATCCCATTATTTATATGCTAATATTTCAAACTCCAAGAAAATAACAAAATGTGAAATACCTCTGGTCCCAAACATTTCAGATAAGAGATACTCAAGCATAGTACAGCACAGCAATTAAGTGTATAGGTTCCTAAGGCAGACAGCTGTGTGACTTAGGACTAATTATCTAATCTCTCTGACTCAGTTTTCTAACTGACTTATGGAGAAGTAGTACTTATCTGCTAGGGTTGTCATGTGGAGTAAATAAGCAAACACTGGCAAGGGGCATATTACATACTCAATAAGGGTCCCTTCCATCATAATTATCATCATCATCCACATACACATCTTCCTTTTTCTTCTTCTTCTTCTTTTTTTAATATAAAGAGAAGCCAGGCCTTAACTACAGTCATTATGGAGAGGGTGAGCAATTGGGTTGAAATTATCTAGCATGCCCATTTTCCACATTAGAATAGAAAGCTACTGAGGTCATCTCTCAGTAGAGGGCATACAAAGCAGAAATGCCGACTAGTTCATCAGTTGTCTCTCCCTTTGGGGGCGGAAGGAGCACAAACAACCTTAACAACTAATTTTTAAGGACAACATGGAGGCTGGAAAATTCACTGGGGCTTTGAGCAAGTTGATAGTCAATGAGCTTTTTTTTTTTTTTATTTGAAACTCAAATTTTTTTTTTATATTTCTCTTTTTTTTTCTATTATTAAATCATAGCTGCATACATTAGTGCAATCAAGGGGTGCAATGTGCTGGTTTCATATACAATCTGAAATGTTTTCATCAAACTGTTTAACATAGCCTTCATGGCAAGCTTTCTTAAACTCTTTTTAAAAACAAACACTGGAAGGCATGTTGGCCATTGTATTGGTTCTGAGATGTGAACCAAATATAGTGACAACAGATTGTTTTATTTACTCCAGATTACTTGAAAAGTAATCGATTCACTTAATAACTAGGCCTCAGTCAGAAACTTGCTGATGTAATAAAGTGACTGATCCAAAATTCTGGAATACAGCACTATGATCTTACTAACAAACAATAGCAACAACAATATAAAGAATAGGTCCTAGTGTTAATGTCATTTATATGATAACTATTTCACAGTCTTTAAAATACACACACATATGGTATATTTGCAATGAGATCATTTTTCCACTCCCACCCCCAAGTCCAGCACCAGAGTGAAGGCTACACTCCAGGATCAGCATCTCAGTGATTACAGCAGAACTAATTAAAAATAGCTATCTCCTTAGCCGGGCTCTGGTAGGCCAACACATCATCATCCTTAAAGAACCAGGTCAAAGATCTCCTACCCTGTGAAGCCTTCTCTGGTAAGCCCACACTGATTTAGTTTCTTTTATCTTCTGAATGTTCGCTGCTGTTTATTCAATGAAATGTTTACCTCATTTGATGTAATACTGTAATTTATATGTCTGTATTTCACAGAAACAGTTCCTACCAGACTGTGAAATGTGTAGAGAGGAAATATGTATCTTTTTGGTTTGTATATTTGCTGAACAAATAAATGAATAGCACAGCCTTTGGTTTTAGTCATTTCATACAACTGACATGTATACTTTGGAATAAAATTGCTGAAGTCCATTTGGAGGTGGGATGCATTGAGAACAGTAATTAAAAATGTCAAATAAAACCCACTAAAATAAAAATAAAGTATGAAGGCCAGGTGCAGTGGCTCAGTGCTGTAATCTTAGCACTCTGGAAGGCCAAGGCGGGTAGATTGCCTGAGCTCACGGGTTCAAGACCAGCCTGAACAAGAGTGAGATCCCGCCTCTAAAAACAGCTGGGCATTATGGTGGGCACCTGTAGTCCCAGCTACTCAGGAGGCTGAGGCAAACACTTGAGCCCAAGAGTTTGAGACTGCTGTGAGCTATGACACCACGGCACTGTCCCGAGGGTGACAAAGTGAGACTCTTGTCTCCAAAAGAAAAAAACAAAGTATACACTATTGTGTCAACATCATAGCAAAATAGATATTCAACCACAGAACATTGTGTAGTACCATTTCTATCTCTAAATAAATCAAAAGGATCTAATCTAATTTCCATAAAGGAGATATATAAAAAACAATCAAAACCCCACCCATCCGGGAAAATGCTGTAGAGCTCAGATGGCTATATGTAAATAGAAAAGAAAGTGAAATCACAGCCTATCTTGCCAGCGAGTCACTCATAGAGAAACAATCATTACCTCTATCACTTGTACAATCACCAAACTTACTCTTCTGAAAGCCTTGTCCAACAGGGAACTCTAATTTCTGGTCAATCATGTCCTTTGATCCACCAAAATATAGCATAAGCATCATGACACCAAGAACTTCCTGCTCAAAGCCAATTAATATCCTACCACTTAAAATTGTCCCTTGCTTGTATCAAAGGCTGAAAAAACATTTACTGAATAAATAAATAAATAAGTGAGTGGAAGGGAGAAAGGAAGCAGGAAGCAAAGCAGGGAGTGAGAGAGTAATAGAGAGAGAAAAGAGACTCTTCTCTGGAAAGTCTTCATACAAGCTTCAGAGCACTGTAGCAAATTCTAGTCAACTTTTCCTATGACTTTGATGTTTGTAATGAAAAACAAATGTTTTTTTTTTTCTTTATTGATCTAAGGCACATATTTACTTTTAGAGCAAAAATTTAGGTATTATTTACGTTCACAAGCAAACAGACGTTTACTTTACATGCTCACCACGTTCCAAGCACCAACACTACAAATAGGTACAGTTAGAAGAGCATAAAAATGATGCTAGGTATATATAAAGGTTCTGGTCATCCTTACCATCAACAACATCATTAGGCATCCACTTGGTTTCCAGATCAAAACTAGTGGTTACTAGCAAGTCATCCCTGCATTAGGGCACAAAATTCAATTTTTATTGATATTATTTAAAGCAAAGAAGTACAAAAGATGATGAAAGCACAAAAAGATTTTAAAAAGATACAATAAAGAAAGGTAAGAACAACTAGAGCTGCCTGGCCTCGAGAACAAGGCTGATTTCATTGGAGGCTTCAAATACACAAAGGGCTTTTATGAGATAATCCTGAGCATTTCCACGGCTTTCCTTTCTTTTTGAGTAAGGCCTGTGTTTAGGCGTTTCCTTCTATTGACTTCAGAGATGCCTTCTTCAAGTCAGAAGTGAATGCCAATATTTTGCTTGCTGATATGTAAGCAAAGGCTTTGCATTCCTAAAACACACAAATACTAGTTTCCTCCTTCCTAGGCTTTAGCCTGCTGTCTGTAGGCATTTCTTTCCCACCCTATAATTTCTTCTCCGCCTTTGTTAAAACTGTAAGCACATCTGCAAAAGACTAAACACGACACTGTAAATGACAGTCACTTCCTTCTTGCCCCCTGGTTGGCATCCTGACTTCAGAAACCAGATCACTTCACCAGCATATCAACAATGCAGGTGGCCAATTTACTACCTGCAGCTACCAGTCACACAAATCCAATGCCAATGTTACTTGTTTTTACCCTCTGGCTTTTGGGGGAGAAAGAAGTAGATGGCTAGGGGTTAGCAAAAGTACATTCTCTATTTGCAAGCCTGGGCTAAATCATGAAGGTGTACAGAATTCATTAGCAAAATATGTAATCATTCAAGGTTGTAGTTCAGCATCTTTCTAGCTCCTGGCCTTCACTCCTTCTCCTCAAACGTAGTTACTCCAACTTCCACCAGAAGATCCAGTGATCTATTTCTTGCCCTAACTGTCCATCCAAATCAAAAGCAAAGCTCTAGATTCATTCTCAGGATCTGCTCAACCCTGTGCCTTCCTTTCTCAAAAATAAAAATTAAACTAGTAATAATAACCAAGACAGACTAAAAAACAAGGAACAGGGGCACAATAATTAGCAAGGGTTTCCCACGGCTCTCATCATTAAGGTTGCTCACTGTGACACCCCAAGTATTCCCAGGACAAACCAGTTATGCCCAACTCATAAAAGCAAATAGAGGAGAAAAAAAAAGAAGCTGAGTTGGAGTGAGAATTATTCTAATTATTAAGCTCAGCAATGCAATTCTGTACCAAGGAAATAATATATTAGTAAGGTCTTTCTCAGATACACCTCCCCATCCTTACTCTAATCGCCATGCTTAATAAAGATGATTAGTTTTTGGTAGGGGTGATTGTTGTTTTAATTAAAGATAATGCTACAGGAGAGTTTGATTATAAAGTAACCCCAAGATAACACCATGCTTTGTGCCATCTCAGCCTCAGGTACCTGCCTTGCATACCACCTTCATGAGAGTTTTCCTAATCTATGAACTAAAATAAAGGCTAGGTTTATAAAATAGGGGCTGGCAAATTCTTATTCTCTATAAGGTTATCATATCAAAATGGTCACAAGCCTCACCTCTGCCTACCCTCCCCAAACCACTTGATGGGTAACCTCGTCAAGTCACTTAACCTCCTTATGTCTCTAATCCCTCAGTTGAACAATTAATTGTGCTCCTTCATCTCAGGAGGATGTTAAAAGAAATCATTATTAATAGACAAGTCCCTTGCAAAGTTATTTACTAATGCAAAATTACTGCATAACAGCTATGTCCTAGAGGCCACAATGTGGAGCAGTGGGAAAGAAAGTACTTGAAGTTGTATGCACTAAGGTTTAAATCCCAAACCTGCAATTTACCAGCTGTCCAGGAACTTCAGGCAAGCTCTAAACCTCTGTTTCTTTACTTACAAAACAATTTTTTAAAAAAAAATCTCACCTTTCCTGCATTACTGTTATAAGAATTAGATGATGGCTCAGTGCCTGTGGCTCAAGGAGCTAATGCGCCAGACACATACACACACCTGAGCTGGAAGGTTCGAATCCAGCCCGGGCAGCCAAACAACAATGATGGCTGCAACCAAAAAAAAAAAAAAAAAAGAATCAGATGACATAACACATGTAGCGTACTTAAAGTTCCTGGCACAAAGCAAGCACTCAAATGTCAGTTTCCTTTATACAAGCAATACTTTTTGCAACTTCTTGATACCTGCATTTCCTGACACCTGTAGGGTTTATCTAGAATTATCACTGAGCCACTCCAGAACTATGCAGCCACCTGACTCACTTCTCTCATTCCTTTCACTGAGGATAAAAAACAAAATTGGTGAACAGGAACAATTTCCAATTCACTGCCATGAGACAGAAGATTTTCCATTTACTTATCCAGATGCATGCTAGACAAATTCTATAAAGAAGTGAAAGAAGACTCCCCATTTAACACTTCTTGTATGCCAGGCACTGTGCTTCACATTCTCACATGTGTGACTGCAGATAAGTTCCCCAACTGTGAGGTCACTATTTTCATCCCATTTTACAATTTTAAAAACTGAGGCTCCTAGAAACTTAAGTGACATGTCCTAGGCCATTCAGTGAAGCCAGTATCTAAACCACAAATGTTTCTAAACTCCATGCCTTATTTTAGACAACAGTGTTTGGCCAGGAAATCTAACTTTCTTTGAGAAATGTACACTGGAGACGCAAAATTACAAGTTAATATTACCTAAAACATAAACAGCTTCAGCTCCAGCCCCTCAGGTCACTGAAAATCCAAAATACCTAGCTTCATTTCCAATTTCCCTTCTGTTCCTCCATCACTGACTCCTAGAAATTTCTATTGGTCTCTTATCTCTTTCCCAATGAAAAAGAATGCCTTCCTCCTAAAGTTGTATTTTTTCCGTAAGTGACCTAAAGGACAACTAAAGAGCAAGAACTCTTATGAAATTGACAATTTTCCATCCTCTCAAAGATTAATTCACCCACGAGTCAACCACAACTGTCACAATTTCAAAAACCATTCATTTTTAACCCAACAATTATCCTGATCAAAATAAGTCTCACACAAGATTCTGACCTTAAATACCAAGTGCAAGCAGCATTGATTAAAAGCCTTAAACTTATCCTTTTATTGGCAAACACATCTAAGGGCAGTTAGTTATTCATGGCATCCAGTTCAGAAATTAAACAGAGTTAATTGTAGATTGATTAGTGCTTAGTATAAAGAAGAAAAAGACTAATTCTTGCATTATTCCTGGCTCAGCAAGTGACAGCTTTGGCTTGGGTCCATGATTAGGGGTCAGAGAGACTCTAGGCCCCAAGTGTACAGCAGGAACCTGGGCAAGCCAAAGCTATGTTCTAACAAGTGGTTATTTCCTCTTACCAGGAGAATGAACACCTCTGCAGAGAGCCAGGGCCCACCCCAGCCTGCTTACTCTCCCAAAAGTACAAACATCTTCCTTTTGCTAGGAAGCAGAAGGCTCCTTAGCAGGCCACAGGGGCACTGTCTAGGCACTTAAGGATGGAGAATTTGGGGCCACAATGAAGAAAGGGGCAGTGAGGTGGATGAGGCAACTCAGCACATGACGATTAATATCATAAAATTTAACTTTTAGTGAATGCTATATATTGGTAAATGTTACAAAACTTCATTTGCGTTACGTAACACATTTAATCCTCCCAATTCTACAAGTATTGATGTAACCACTATTTTAACAATCTATCTGAGACACAGAAAGGACAGGTTACAATTCAAGGTTTTATCCAGCCACTAAACAGTGAAGAAAGGGTTCAAACCTGGGAAGTCTGGGTTTCAAATCCTTGTAATCCTAAACACTATATTGTACTTCCTCAGGATGGCAGCTGGAGATACCTTTACAGATGCAGTAAACTGAATAAGCACCTATTATATGTACATATGACTAAAAAAGTTCATATGCTGAGAAACAATCCTGCAGGCTTAACCACTTGAGTAAAGGCCTGAAGTTCAGACTAATAATTCATCCTTTCATTTACTCTTCTTTCCTCTGCCTGCCTAAACACTCTTTCTTCCCCTTCTATCATATAGTGTAGTGCATGGAACAACAACAATAACAAATGCAGAAGAGAATATAAGGAAAAGTAATTCCCTTACATCGCACTCTTTTCTCTCTCTTTTTCTCCCCAGAGGCATCCACCCATAGCAGTAGACTATCAAAAAAAAAATTATTAACAGAATATTGAGGAGATAAAGAGCATAGAATACCATTCAATAAACAGGCAGAAATCCAGCTGCAAGACCCAGAATGAAAGGCTAATTCTAGCTAACCAAACCTTTCATACCTTGGATGGTCAATTAGGCTATTATCAATCACTGCCTCACCAATATGCACATTAAGACAAATTATGAAAGGCTCAGGTAAATATTTTTCCTAGTCAATAACAACTGGTCAAGTAATCATTTTTAACTCATCCACCCAAAACAAAACCTCATGTGCACTTGCAAGTCACTTTAGCTTTCCTGGCCATTTTTAGTTAACAAAAAACCTCAAAGAAGAAGATATACAACCCATTTTTCTAAAACTGTTTTTGGCTTCCACTGCTTGCCATTTTCCCTGATTTTTATTTTCCACTGCCCCTCTGTATTTTTTCCTTCTATGGTGTCTGCTACATATTATTACAGCGAGAAAAAAAACATGTTTTATGAGTTTGGAAGTACTGGATTTCTATTTTATTCCTCTCCCTAATTTCTGTGTGACCTGCAGCAAATAAGTACCTTAATTCCTCAAAATTCTCTTCTCCCTAGTCTGTAAAATGGCCATAAAACCACCAACCTTTGTGTACCATGCAGTGAAATAATTATGGAAAGATCTAGTTCAGAACAGGCAATCAACATTTGTTAGCACCCCCTCTGCCTTCTCGCTTGGGTCAGATCTTCAGTATGAAAATTGAGAACCCACAAACTCTCGCACTTTTGCTTGTTCCCAGTCCCCAACACAAACCAACCACGGCCATTCATACTGCTGTGTCAGCAGTGCTTACAATTGAGTCTCATCATCACACAACGAGAAAACAAGTGAATGTACCAAATGAACTGAGGACTACACAAATGGGGGTTACTATCATAATCTGAATAGCTGCAAGGTATTCAGATTCCTTGTAAACTCCTCCTCATCCCAGGCCCTACACTGTAGGTACTTCCCTAAGTTGTCTGTTCAACCAGCCCTGTCAGCCCAATTCAAAGAAATCAAATGTGGCCTATTCTTCTCCTGCTGTTCTCCTACCTCCTCCTTTCCTGCCTGTAATGCCAGGGTGGTTTTTAAAACAAATGAGAATGGCACTCAAGAGGAGAAATGAATTCACTTAGCTCTATGTTCCCCACTCCCTTGCTGTTATTTATTTTTGTGTTTTCCACTAGATGTAACATTTGTCAACATGGCAGTGGAGAAGCTGTAAGCCAGGGAGAACTATTTTTGTATAAAACAAATAATTTAAGCAATGCAGGAGCAGTTTTGAATAAAGCTGCCATAGGGATGGTTACAAAGTGCAAAATGGTAAGCCCTTACATTGGCTGCAGCAGTCACTTTAACACACTTGGAAAAACAAATACTCTGGGGGGGGGGGGATCCAAATTGGCTGCTTACTAAGAAAATTCAAAAATTTTCAATTAAGTGATGCAACAACAAGCAAATCAGCACGTCCACAGCTGAAAATAAGATATGGAGAAGAAATGAAGGTGGGGCCTATAAGATCTGGTAGGGAAGGAGATGGAGGGGATGGCTAAAGGGTACAAGTTGATGAAAATTTGACTATGGTTATGATTGCACAAGTCTGTGAACATGGTAAAATCATCAAATGTACATTTTCAAATGGGTGAACTATTAACATACAGTACGACATATATTACACCTCATAAAGGTATGTGGGACAGGACAGTGGATTCACAAAAATGTGAGTTTGTAAATAGGAAGTATATCCTAAAGCCCCCTCAGTGAAATCTACTGGCCTCATCACTATTTATTTGGCACTGAGCTAGATGCACTGTGTGTGTATCATATCATTTAATCTTAAAAACAAACTCTTCAAATACTATTCCCAATTTATAGACAGGAAAGCTGAGGCTCAGAGACATCTAAGGTGACTGTGCTTCTGGTCAGGATCTGTATCCAAGGACTAATGCTCTTTCCACCTCATCCCACGGCCTCCCACTACTATAATCTCATTATTAAGGAACATAGTACATATGCTATACTGGTAATCTTTTTCCCCAAATAACTTAAACTTACTCCTAAGCAAACAGTTTTAATGAAACTAAACTTGACAAGAACTTCTGATACACTATTTCCCTCTATTCTTACAAAGATACAAGAACAAACTGGCATGCTTCTTTTTGATGACACAATTTTCTCTAAGAACCTGAGCCACTACATACAGTATTACCCTCAGGGACACCCAGGACAATTAGGGCTGCTTGTTTAGCCCAAGTACCATACTTTAATTTTAATAGCTAGCGTGCCTCTCTCCCCCTGCAGTCACTTAAGAGTTCCTTGTAATTGTCTATGTATTGCCAGAATATGTAATCTATTAATATCTGCACAGATGACTGAGTAAGGGATCAAGAGGAGCTTTAACTGTTAATAGGGAAGAAAAGTTCTGAAAGCTTTATGACAGGTATTTGTCAATCAATTTTTCAATTTTATAACCAGATTTTAAAACGATGACATTGCAACACATATAATCAATGGATAACTGGGAGTTTATGATGGTAAGTATGATTATATCTTACTTTTAGGTAATGCTTTTAACTTTCCCAAACCACCAGGCTCAGGGGTATTTCTTTTTTCCTGATCTGTAATAATTTATTCCTTCTTACAAATTAGAGATATTTAGCTTGTTACTTCATGGCTCCAAAAAAAAAAAAAAAAATACATTCTCTCTACATACCAACTTTCCCACCACTTCATTATGCTAACAATGTGAACTTCCTGAGATGAGGAATCTAAAACCCAAGCAGAGAAGTCTGTTTTTAAAAGGAACATCATCTCTTACTCCCAAATTGAGACCTTGATGACAAGAATCCTCTCCACACAAAACTCAGGAGCTCGAATTTCACTTTATGAAAAATCCATTCCTATAAGAAACTCTAAAAAAAAATGTCATACTGGCTGGGCGCCTGTAGCACAGTGGCGCCAGCCACATACACGGAGGGTGGCAGGTTCAAACCTAGCCTAGGCCAGCTAAACAACAATGACAAGTGCAACAGAAAATAGCTGGGCGTTGTGGCAGGCGCCAGTTACTTGGGAGGCTGAGGCAAGAGAATCACTTAAGCCCAAGAGTTTGAGGTTGCTGTGAGCTGTAATGCAACAGCAACTCTACGAAGGTTGACATAGGGAGACCCTATCTCAAAAAAAAAAAAAAGAAAGAAAGAAAAATTTCATAATTACAGTCTATCTAGATTTATCTCTTTTTTTCTTGGAAACAGAGTCCTGCTCTATCACCCAGGCAAGAGTGTAGTGGCATCGTCATAGCTCACTGCAACCACTAACTCACAGGCTCAAATGATCCTCCTCCTTCAGCCTACCAAGTAGCTGGGGCTACAGCCACACACCAGGCTAAATTTTCTATTTTTTTTTTTTAAAGAGATGGGGCCTCAATCTTGCTCAGGCTGGTCTCAAACTCCTGGCCTTAAGTGATCCTCCTACCTTAGTCTCCCAAAGTGATAAGATAAAAGCCATGAGCCACCATGTCCAGCCTAAAATTTTTTTAATTAGAAAATAATTAACAATGCTGGCTCAGCACCTATAGCACAGTGGTTACAGTGCCAGTACACTGAGGCTGGAGGGTTTGAACCCAGCCCAGGCCAGGTGAACAACAATGACAACTGCAACCAAAAAATGGCTGGGCCTTGTGGCAGGCGCCTATAGTCCCAGCTACTGGGAGGTGAGGCAAGAGAATCACTCGAGCCCAGAAATTCGAGATTGCTGTGAGCTGTGATGCTACAGCACTCTACCAAGGGCAACATAGTGAGACTCTGTCTTTAAAAAAAAAAAAAGAAAGAAAGAAAAGAAAAGAAAATAATTAACAATGCTAAGCCATGTCATATTCTACTCAGTACAGAGTATGTGAATTCTGCATGTGCGCTTCTGCGCACACACACACACACAGACACACAGAAATCAAATGGCGGGACTCAAATTTGAACCTGAATCTGTGTAAGAGCCAATCTAGTACTCCAAGGCAACTCACATAATGATGAATCTCAGGCTTTGAAGTCAGTTAGAGAGACCTGAAAACTACTTACTAAGTTGCTTGATCAAGAATAAGCCACTTCCCCATGTGTAAAAGAGATCTAATAATTGTTCCAGGTCATCCGGAAAACAAAACAAGATGTTGTTTATAAGGCCCACAGTCCAGAGCTTACATTCAGCGGATTATTCACATTTTATTTCTATCACATCACTTTATACTAACATGTCATATTAAAATAGCTAGCATCAACTAAGAACTTACTATGCGCAAGAAATCACTCTAAGTGCCCTATCCAAGATCACACCACAGTAAATGACATAGCTGAGACTCAAACTCAGGCAGTTTGGTCCAGAGCCCAGGCTACGACACACTATTTAATAAAGCAGAAATGTAGAAACTTAACTTTGCAAATTACAACATAGCAGTTCCCATTCACCAGAGTAGAGGTTCTCACAGTGTGGTCAACAACCAACAGCATTGGTTATCATCTGGGAACTTGTAAGAAATGGAAATTCTTAGGCCCTGCCTGAACCTCCTAAATCAGAAACACATGAGTAGAATCTAGCAGTTAAAAGAGTACATTAGAGACTTCGCTCCTCCTCCTCTCCCCCTGTCCCCCGTGTGTCTTCTCTCTCTCTCTCTCTATTTTTCTCTCTCTCCCCTCCTCCTTAATGCTGCTCTGCAGCTTCCCCCGCCAATAAAGACCTTTCCTACAAAAAAAAAAAAAAAGAGTACATTAGAATCACCCGGAAGACTTCTTAAAACACACAGTGCTAGGCCCCAGCAACACATGTTAACTTAGGTTTCTGCCACAACCAAGGAATCTTGAGGATTTCCAAACACAAAAATGGCAATAATGCCAGACTCTTCTCTCCAACCCTAGCTTCTTTTTGGTCAATATCCCTCTGTAAGCAACATCTAAGGTCCATACCTACAGTGGCTAATGATGGTATCCTATGTCTATTATATGAACATTTGTGTTTGACCCTGTAAACTCCATTCACAAAACTGAATCAGAGTCCAAATAACAGCCTTATCCAAGGCTCTCCATCTCATCCAGAGCAAAGGCCAAAGTTCTTATAATACCTACAGGGCTCTATATGGTCCGTGGCACCTCACCATGCTCTGCCACCCTCCTTCTCTCTGCATTTTTCTCCTTCCTCTCTCTGTCCCACTTCTAAATCCCATTCTTATTCAGTTACACCGATGACCTTGCTGGTCCTCAAACATGGCAAGGGTACTCACTTAGCAGTCTCTCCTCCTAGACTAATATTTTCCTAAGAAAAATTACACCACTCATCTCATTTGCTCTTCAAGTCTTTACATGTCACCTTACAGATGCCTTCCCTGATGTCCCGCACCTCCATTACACCACACCCTTACTCCAAGACCCTGAATAATTATTCTCTATAGAATGAATCACCAGCAGAGATATGAAATAGTTACTTGTTAATTTGCTTATAATCTGTTTCTCCCAAGAGGTGGGGTTCAAGTTTCTTGAGCAACAGAGCCTATTTTGTCTGTTGCTGTATATCAAAGCCAAGAGGAGAGCCAGGAACCTATCAAACATCCTTAAATAACCATATATTCAATGAATGAACAAGTAGAGAACCCAGCTAATCCCAAATGGTTTAGTAAAGGCAGATAACCAAATGTCATAAACAATGCTGAGGTGGAGGCAGGAGAATCACTTGACCCCAGGTGGTGGAGGTTGCTGTGAGCTGTGATGCCAGCACTCTACGCAGGGTGACAGCTTGAGGCTCTGTAAAAAAAAAAAAAAAAAAAAAAAAAAAAAGAATGTTGATGCATAGACTGGCATTGTTTTTATATTTTCATTATCAAAAACATAGTTGGCAAGACACCGTCTAAACCCACACAGAGTACTCAAAATCCCATTTCTTCAGAAGAAATACCATGTACCATGAAAACTGCAAGATTACTTTTTCTAAACCCACACAAATATTATTTCCCCCTGAATGTAATTTCTAATTTACAGCCCTGAAATATAATCTATATTGGAATTTGCATAAAACTCAACAGACCTGCAGCAAGATATTAAATTTTAAATTTGCATGCAAGAATGGCCAAGTAATATTAGTCTAGCCAAGGAGATCATGTCTGTAAACTTGAGAGCTTGCAGATGTAATGAGAAGAAAAATTGTACATTTCAATGAAAGCAAGTTGATTAAAATGCTCTGATGCACTTGTAACAGTGCAAAGGAGGCAAAGTGCATTTCAAATCTCATAACCTAGGCTCTGATAACATGAGATGAGAATCACTGCTCTGGAATATGGCAATGAAACACACTGGCATGTGCTCCATCTGTAAATATTACCAAGTGACAAAGGTAAATAGTCTAAGAGTTTGAATGTACCTGTCTGGCCTACATTCCCTGAAGTGCCCTTTGGATCAAGGAGATACATCATTAGCAGCAATTTACAGCAACAAAGATGGTAATATTACTATATTCACCAAGTATATGCACTGGGGGTTGGGGAGAGAAGCTGTTTTGTCAGCCACAGAAAGAGTCTCCTGTTCTCTAAACCACTGAAATAAGGCAAAGGAGAGTTGCTCAATGACCTGTTCCGAAACAACTAAGGCAAAGGGGGATTAAGAAGAGATTTTAAACTGGGCCTCAGGGAGTCCAGGACTCTGCTCTCAAGAAGCAGCCAAATGCAGTGCAGCACTGTGTAAAGGCATGGATGCTCAACAAGACAACAGTCAAACCGTGACTATTTGAACCTTCTAAGCAGCCTGGTTACAGTGATTTAGTGTACCCTGTTTGTGGAGCTTCAAAGCAATTATGAGTCCTAGTGCTCTCAAAGTGTGAAAATCAGTGTAATAGAATGGATCCTGAAGAGAAGGCAGGAGAGGAATGACTAAATGCTAATCCAGGTTTAGTGTCTTTCTAGACATGAGACTTTGGTCAGCTCCTTCCCATCAAGCTCCTCCTAGATCAGCAAAAAGGGGTTAAGACCCAGAAATTCTATTCCTAAATAAGTATTCAGAAGAGATGAAAATATATCTACACGAAGGTCTGTACATAAATGTTTATAACAGCTTTACTCATAACAGCCCCAAATTGGAAAACAACCCCAAAGTCTATCAACAGGAGAACAGCTAAACACACTGTAGTATAGTATTGGTATATAGAGCAACAAAAAAAAAAAGATTCCTAATATATGCCAATAACATGAACACAAAAATAATTTGCTGAGTAAAAGAAGGCAGGCATAGAAGAGTTTGTAATATATAATCCCATTTATATAAAACTCTAAATAAGAAGATGCTACTCTCTATAGTGACCAGATGCAGTTCAATGGTTGCCTAGGGCCAGGTGTATAAAGAGAAAATTCACTGAAAAAGAGATAAGGGAGTTTTTAGGGTGACACAAATGTTCTGTATCTTGACAGTGGTGGTGATTATAGTTCAATGCTCACAGAACTGTACAGTTTCTAGGAAATAAAAGAAAAAGGCAATAAAAGTACAGATATTTCAACCAAACATGAATTATCTCCATTTGTTCCAATATTTTTCTAAGACTGCAACAGCCACTGTTAAAGAGCAAATGTGCTAACAATAAGCATGGTGCTAAGGACGTTAGGTAATCTTCACAACAGTTCTACAACAGTATGTAAAGAGGTGGAGGGGACTTACTACCTAGAACTTTGTGCCCAAACTTTCTTTCAAGATGAAGGGCAAATTTTGAACAGAGAAAATGCCAAACATACGTAAATCTAAAATATCATCTGTAGACATTGTAATGTCTAACCTATGTTTAAAGGTTTTAAAGGCAAAACAATTATGAACGTAGGACTTAGGTGTGAGTGTGATCAGATACTGGGTGGTCACTTGTATTATCCAAAGAGATTAAGATATGAATTAACTTTAAAGTGTATGTAGTACCATTCAAGAATAATTACTAAAAGGTAGATGGCTGAGTGAAGCCAGCTTTCAGCAGAGGCTCCCATCCAGAGGGAGAAATAACGGCCAGAAATAACACAATAAAGGGGAAGATTGAGAGCTGAGCTCCAAGGCTGGTGACTCTGCCCTCTGGCTTCCCAACAGGCTCCTACAGCGGGAGGCTGGCAGTCAGCAGCTCCACCCTCTGGTTCCACCCAGCTCCTGTGCCCCGTTTAGCTGGTGGCAACACCCTCCAGCTCCCTGCCAGCTCCTGCAACATGTACAAAGCAGTACCCCAGACTGGAGGTGCCACTCCCAACAGTAGCAGTGCTGCCCCTGACAGTGGTGGCAGCTCAACAGTCCCTACCACTGGGGTCAAATTGAGCTGCCAGTGGACCCCTGATGCCTAGATGCTGAAGACCTTTTGAACTCTCCCACCTTATCGGTGTTTGAGTTGACCAGATTGGAACTCTTAACCTGGGCCAATCACATGGGGACCCACCAAGGTTGTACCCTGGTTGTTGTTGTTGAGTTAGTTGTTGCCTGCAGGGGGTAGGAGGGCGTGGGGTATCTTAGTTGCTTATACATCTCCACAAGATTTCAGCCCAAAGCCACTGATTCACTAGGATTGGACAGACACTAGCTGATTACTGGTTAGGGCCATCTAGCCCCACAACACCAAGCAGGTGAATAGAGTTTCATGCAGGAGTTCTGAATCCGATCTTTGTAATGCTCTAAGGGAAAAGCCGCAATCACCAGTCCCAGTTCCTTGGTAAAAAGCTGGTTAATTATAACACCAGGAGCCCTCAATTCAATTTCACCTTACCAGCTTCTCTAGCCAAACTTGAAAAATAATCATGAGGTGGAATCAGAGGAAAAATTCCGGCAACATGAATAATCAGAGTAGATCAACTCCCTCAAGGAATGACAAAGGAGACACAACAGAAGCTCCTATTCATAAACAAATGGCTGAGATGTCAGAAATTGAATCCAGAATTTGGATTGCAAATAAGATTAACAGAATGGAGGTAAAGATGGAATTAGAAATTCAAGGAGCAATTCAAAAGTTGTCTCAAGAATTCAATGAATTCAAAGAGAAAATCACCAAAGATTTTGACACACGGAGGCAATAACTTGCAGTCCTCAAAGATCTGAGAAATATAGTAGAATCCCTCAGTAACAGAATGGAGCAGGCAGAAGAAAGGATCTCTGACATTGAAGACAAAGCTTTTGATTGCTCCCAAATGCTCAAAGAGGAAGAGAAGTAGAGAGCAAAAACAGATCATTTCCTGAGAGAATTGTGGGACCACTCCAAAAGAGCAAACATTCGCCTCATAGGAATCCCTGAAGGAGAAGAAGATGGTCCAAAGGGCACAGACACTCTACTCCAAGAGATAACTGAGGAGAACTTCCCAAACATGGCAAGAGATACTAAAATTCAGATAGCAGACAGTTTCAGAACCCCAGCATGACTCAACCCAAATAAAGCATCTTCTGTCTAGATTATAGACATTGTAATTAACTTTGCCAAAGTTAATATGAAGGAGAAAATCCTGCAAGCAGCCAGACATAAGAAAATAATAACCTACAAGGGGAAGAATATTGGAATGACTGCAGATCATTCCGCTGAAACTTTTCAAGCCAGAAGAGGATGCTCACCGACCTTCAATCTCCTACAAAATAATTCAGCCCAAGATCCTGTATCCAGCTAAACTGAGCTTCATTTATGATAGAGAAGTTAAACACTTTAATGACATACACACATGGAACAAATCTGCCATAATAAAACCAGCTCTTCAGGATATCCTCAGACCCATCCTCCATAACTACCAGCAAATGCTCTACCACCAATGTAAACTCACTTTGAAATTCTTGACCAAAACACAATGTCCACAGTGGTGAAAAGATTCAAAATGTCCACTGGACTTTTGAAAAACTTGACACCCAAATTATTACCACACTTATCAATACTCTCAATTAATGTGAATGACTTAACCTGTTCTTTTAAGAGGCACAGGTTGGCTGCTTGGATACAAAAACTAAGGCCAGATATCTGCTGCATACAAGAATCTCATCTTACCTTAAAGGATAAATATAGACTCAGGGTGAAGGGATGGCATCTGTAATCCAGGCAAACAGAAATCAGAAAAAAGCAGGGGTGGTAATTTTATTCGCGGATTCACTAGGCTTTAAACCAAAAAAAGTAAAGAAAGACAAGGATGGTCACTTCATATTTGTTAAGGGAAATACTCAACATGATGAGATGTCAGTCAAATTTATGCACCCATCCAGAATGCACCTTAATTTATAAGGGAGACTGAAACAGACATGAGCAATTTAATATCTTCCAGCACCATAATAGTTGGAGATTTTAACACCCCTCTGGCAGTGTTGGCTAGATCCTTCAATAAGAAACTAAGCAAAGAAATGTTGGACTTAAACTTCAACATATAACAATTGAATTTAACAGACATCTACAGAACATTTTATCCTAACAAAACTGAATGCACATTCTTCTCATCAGCCCACAGAACATCCTCCAAAATTTATCATGTCTTACGTCACAAGTCTAATCTCAGCAAATATAAAAGTATAGAAATTATTCCTTGTATTTTCTCAGATCATCACGCAATGAAACTTGAACTCACCAATAACAGGTATCTGCATACTCATAAAAGGACATGGAAACTAAATAACCAAATAACCTTATGCTAAATGATAGCTGGGTCACAAACGAGATTAAGAAGGAAACTGCCAAATTTTTGGAACAAAACAATAATGAAGACACAAATTATCACAACCTGTGAAATACTGCAAAGACAGTCCTAAAAGGGAAAGTTATAGAATTGCAAGCCTTCCTCAAGAGAATGGAAAGAGAGAAATTCAATAACTTAATGGGACATCTTAAGCAACTGGAAAAGGAAGAACATTCTTTTTCTTCCCAGGAGAAGAAAAAAAATAACTAAAATAAGGGCAGAATTAAATGAAATTGAAAAAAAAAATTATTCGAAAGATCAATGAATCAAAAAGTCGATTTTATGAAAAATTCAACAAAATTGATAAAACTTTGGCCAACCCAAACAAAAATAGAAAACTAAAGTCCATAATATCATCAATCAGAAACGACAAAGGCAAAATAACAACAGACACCTCAGAAATTCAAAAAATCCTTAATGAATACTACAAAAGCTTTATTCTCAGAAGTATGAAAATCTGAAAGGAACGGACCAATACTTAGAAGCACACCAACTTCCTAGACTTAATCACAAAGAATTGGAAATGCTGAACAGACTCATATCAAGTACTAAAATAGAATCAACTATACAAAATCTCCCAAAAAAGAAGAGTCCTGATGAAGGATGTGAAGATGGCTTCACATCAGAATTCTACCAAACCTTTCAAGAGAGACTAGTACCTATATTACTTAACTTTTTCCAAAACATCAAAAAGGAAGGAATACTTCCCAACACATTCTATGAGGCAAATATCACACCGATCTCCAAACTACGAAAAGACCAAACAAGAAAACTATAGACCAATATCTTTAATGAACATAGATCCAAAAATATTCGATAAGATCCTAGCAAACAGAATCCAGCAACAAATCAAACGAATTATACAACATGGCAAAGTGGGTTTTATCCCAGGGTCTCAAGGTTGGTTCAATATACGTAAACCTATACATAGAATACATCACATAAACAAACTAAAAAACAAAGACTATAGGATTCTCTCAATAGATGCTGAAAAAGCTTTTGACAATATCCAGCATCCCTTCATGATCAGAACACTTAAGAAAATAGGTATAGAAGGGACTTTTCTTAAACTGATAGAGGCCAAATACGGCAAACCCACAGCTAGTATCATATTGAATGGCGTACAACTGAAAACATTTCGACTCAGATCAGGAACCAGGCAAGGTTGCCCATTGTCTCTGCTGCTTTTTAACATTGTAATGGAAGACTTAGCCATGGCAATCAGGCAAGAGAAGGCAATCAAGGGTATCCAAATAGGGTTAAAGGAGATCAAACTTTCACTCTTCGCAGATGATATGATTTTACACCTGGAAACCCCCAGAGACTCAACCACAAAGCTCTTAGAACTGATCAAGGAATACAGTAGCATTTCAGGATACAAAATCAATACTCACAAATGAGTACCTTTTATATATCCCAATCATAGCCAAGCCGAAGAAACAGTCAAGGGCTCTATTCCCTTTACAGTTGTGCCACAGATGAAATATTTGGGAATTTACCTAACAAAGGATGTGAAAGATCTCTATAAAGAGAATTATGAAACTCTGAGAAAAAAAAATAGCTGAAGATGTTAACAAATGGAAAAACATTCCATGCTCATTGCTGAGAAGACTCAACATTGTTAAAATGTCCATATTACCCAAAGCAATTTACAAATTTAATACAATCCCTAATAAAGCACCATGGTCATACTTTAAAGATCTAGAAAAAATAGTACTTCATTTTATATGGAACCAGAAAAAAACTCAAATAGCCAAGAAATTACTCAGAAATAAAAACACATCAGGAGGAATCACGCTACCAGACTTCAAACTATATTATAAATCTATAGTGATCAAAACAGCATGGTATTGGCACAAAAACAGACAAGTAGATGTATAGAACAGAACTGGAAACCAAGAGATGAACCCAGACACTTATTGTCATTTGATTTTTGATAAGCCTATCAAAAATATACTTGGGGAAAAGATTTCCTATTTAACACATGGTGCTGGTAGAATTGGCTGGCAACTTGGAGAAAGCTAAAACTGGACCCACACCTTTTACCATTAACAAAAATTGACTCTCACCAGACAAAAGATTTAAACTTAAGACAGGCCGATATCTTCCAGTATTTTTCCTCTGCTTTCTTTCAGAATTTTTATTGTGTCGTGCCTTAAATTTAAGTCCTTTATCCATCTTGAATCAATTTTTGTGAGTGGAGAAAGATGAGGGTCCAGTTTAAGTCTTTTACATACGGATATCCAGTTCTCCCAGCACCATTTATTAAATAGGGAGTCTTTCCCCCAAGGTATGTATGTTCTTGTTTGGTTTATAGAAGATTAGGTGGTTGTAAGATGTTAGTTTCATTTCCTGGTTTTCTATTTGATTCCAGATGTCTATGTCTCTATTTTTGTGCCAGTACCATGCTGTCTTGACCACTATGTCTTTGTAGTACAGCCTAAAATCTGGTATGGTAATGCCCCCAGCTTTGTTTCTATTACTAAGAACTGCCTTAGCTATACGGGTTTTTTTCTGGTTCCATATAAAACACAGAATCATTTTCTCTAAGACTTGAAAGTACGATGTTGGTATTTTAATAGGGATGGCATTAAATAGGTAGATTGCTTTGGGAAGTATAGACATTTTAACAAGGTTGATTCTTCCCAGCCATGAGCATAGTATGTTCTTCCATTTGTTAATATCCTCTGCTATTTCCTTTCTTAGGATTTCATAATTTTCTTTATAGAGGTCCTTCACCTCCTTTGTTAGATATATACCTAGGTATTTCATTTTCTTTGAAGCTATGGTGAAGGCAATTGTGTCCTTAATTAGCCTCTCATCCTGACTGTTATTGCTGTATACAAAGGCTACTGACTTATGGACATTGATTTTATATCCTGAGACATTACTATATTTTTTGATGACTTGCAGGAGTCTTGTGGTTGAGTCTTTGGGGTTCTCTAAGGTCATATTGTCAGCAAAGAGGGAGAGTTTGACCTCCTCTGCTCCCATTTGGATACCCTTTATTTCCTTCTCTTGCCTAATTGTTTTGGCTAGCACTTCCAGCACTGTCGAATAGTAATGGTGACAGAGAACAACCTTGTCTGGTTCCAGTTCTAAGAGGAAAAGCTTTCAGTTTTACTCTATTCAGTAAAATATTAGCTGTGGGTTTATCATAGATAGCTTTGATTAGTTTCAGAAATGTGCCACATATGCCTATACTCTTCAGTGTTCTAATTAGAAAAGGATGCTGTGGAGAGAAGAGAACACTTTTACACTGCTGGTGGGACTGCAAACTAACACAACCTTTTTGGAAGGAAGTATGGAGAACTCTCAAAGAACTCAAGCTAGACCTCCCATTTGATCCTGCAATCCCGTTACTGGGCATCTACCCAGAAGGAAAAAAAATGCTTTTATCATAAGGATACTTGCACCAGACTGTTTATTGCAGCTCAATTTATAATTGGCAAAATGTGGAAACAGCCTAAATGCCCACCAACCCAGGAATGGATTAACAAGCTGTGGTATATGTACACTGTGGAATACTGTACCCATTAAAAAGAAAGGAGACTTTACAGCCTTTGTATTAACCCGGATGGAAGTGGAACACATTATTCTTAGTAAAGCATCACAAGAATGGAAAAGCATGAATAGCATGTACTCAATTTTGATATGAAGGCAATTAATGACAAGGAGGGGGTGGGGGAAGCGGAGAGCAGAGAGAGAAAGAAGGAGGGAGGGGTGGGGAAAGGAAGAGCAGAGAGAGGGAAGTAGCAAGGGCGCTGGGGTCTTGGTGTGTGCCACACCTTTTGGGGGCAAAACACGATTGTAAGAGGGATTTTACCTAACAATAGCAATCAGTGTAACCTGGTTTCTTGTACCCTCAATGAATCCCCAACAATAAAAAATAATAATAATTACTAAAAGAATATACTGTATACCTTCAAAAACAAATCAGGGTTGGGGTAGAGGTAATGGAATTAAGAAGAAACAAGGAAGAAAATGGTGGCACCTGGATTCAAATTCAGGAAGACAAACTCCCAAGACCATCTGAAAATGCTGCCACCATACTGCACACATTAGCTCTCAGGGACACACACATGTGTATCCTCAGGAAACAAGCCTACTATTTCTGCTTGTCATCTTTTCTCAAAGCACGTGAAAATAAGATTCAAATCCCCAAGAGATCAACTTGATGAGAAATCACCACTAGGGGCCACACTTCATACACTGCACTTGTTTTTGGCCTCTGCAAAGAAAACCTTTCCAAGTAGGTTAGCAAATCAATGAGGTGAGAAGTAGAATCAGAATTTTTTTATGGCTAGAGCTATATCCTAGTCCACCACCATTTTAAATTCTGGCTAAAAATTAACAATGCTAGAGCAGCAATAACCTCACACCTAGACTTTGTGCACTGATCTCCTATTGAAAGACATTTTTAAGTATGTTTTTGTCAAGAATCTTTATGTTTCACAATTGTGTCTTCCTTTCTTTCAATTGCCTAAAATTTCAACTGCAGTGCCTAAGAAGATTAAATAAAAATAAGCTCCTGTCAATCAGAGATGGCTTCTCCACCCTCCCCTACCTCCTCTGGTTACTAGTTCCAAATGCTGCCAATCAAGACAAATTTTTACACATCAGCTGTCATTTATTCCTGTCTAAATGATGCCAGTCAGACTCTATTAGGAGCAGCATCCTGATCAAAAGATACAGCCACGCACGTCCACAGAACACTAAAGAAGTAGTGGTCTTATCTAGTTGGTATGTGGCACAATTCCCATTCCTAGAGGATACAAGGAGGGCCAGCCACACCTCCCCAGAACCATAAAGATAGCCAGTCATGTCTCTAGTACATTTCAGATTGCTGTACACTTCTGCTGATTTTACTTCCACCTCATTGGCCCAATAAAGACAGTCTCAGACTTAATATTAAGTCCTCTTAGCCATGAAGACTACTAGGAGTTTAGCAGTCCTCTTGTTCAGTTGCTGGCAGTGTCACTGTGTGATTGAACCCAAGCTGCTTATTTCTGATCCTCCAAAACAACAGGCTCGACCCTTCCCTACACAGACCAACACACAAAAGCCTCCTTTCTGCACACTACCACAGCGTCCACACTCTCTTAAACAGACCGTATACAGTAGTAGATTAAGTTGTTACAGAATTAGCACTTTTCAGATAGCAAAAATATCAAAGATGAAAAGTTATTTTCAATTATGTTGACACAATATTATTGCAGATGACACTTGTTTAAATAGATTGGATAAGTTTATTCCACTCTTTAAGTGGAAGAGTTTTTAAAAATACAGCCCTTTGAAGACTTCAACAGTATGACAGAAGCACAGTTCAGGTGGTTTGGGTTGCTATTTTCTTTCGAACTGGAAAACTTTATTCTCTGGACTATCCTGTCTCTCCCTAAGGTAGAAAGCAGAGAGTTCTACACTCAAGATTAAACATGCCAGTCATGCCCTTAAATCCCAGATGTGTATACTCACATCAGGAACCTGACTGTGTCAATATGCAGGTGAAGAATGATTCAGTGGAGGGCCATTCATACCAGAAATGGCATTTGCCTGGGGTCAGGGTGAATCAGAAGTTCAGTTATTAGTAACAGAAGTGGTTATTTAGACGTATGATTTCATCCTAATTTAAAACTAATGGGGGAGAGAAATTGCATTTAGCTGCCTAGTAAATAACTCTGTTATTTCACTTTTAATCTCTGAAGAGTATGAGCAAGATAAGGTTTTCAGGGCAGAAGAGAAGGGAGGTGAATGTGGTGGGCTATTCCCACCCCCTGAAGATTGGTTTTATATCATTTTCCTTTCACTTGGGCTTTTTAACAACCTCCACCTATACAACCAACCTCTAGGCCAGAACCTAATAAAACATTTCATCTTAGAAAGCTAACAGTCCAGTACACCTAAGAAAACCACCCAGGGACAGCGGAGAACATCTTGCATGCACATTAATAACTACAGGATATCTGATTAGGAGAATGCAAAGTAAGAAGCCATTAATAGTAGCCCTCATCTCCCTCCTTCACTCTGATTACCAAAAGAACAGCAACAGCTGAATCAGAGCTAAACCCTATTCACAAGGGACCTGGGGCAACAAAGAGGGAAAAAAAGTTAGAGTAGTGCTTCTCAAGGGAAGCTGCTTTAAGTCATTTTGATTCTGGGTCAATCATGCCGGCCACAAACCAATAAGCATGTATAACACAAGCAAAGACTAGATTCCATTCCTCTCTCCCTCCCGGGGCTCAACACAGCACACCTAGCATACTTAATTGCCCTGCTAACCAAACAGCTACTTGGCAAGGTCTCCAGAGGCACTCAGCTGGTCCAGAGACACACACAGAGGCTTAAATGTTTACCCTGAGTGCACAAAAATATTACCCAGGAGATATACCCGGGCCTCGAAGCCAGGGCTGCCTGCTCCCTCTGACAAGAGCAGACCAACCAGGTGACTTTTACCCGTGCCTCAATTTCTTTATCTGGAGCGTATCTGACCCCTGGGGCTACTGTAAAAAAAACAAACAAATTAATTGACACAGAACACTGGGAACAGTGCCTAATGCAAACCCCCAGCACTTATAAAGGAGAAGATAAAGGAAGGAGATAGAGAGAAGAAAGGGGGGGGTGACCTAAGAATGTGGATTAGATATACAAACAAACTAACAACTAACTCCCCCACAACCCTGCATTGAACTTTACTCCCACACCCTCTATCTGTAAGTCTCTCCCTTTCAGAGGCACAGCTTCCCTCTCCAGACTTAGCAGTCAGGGCAGGAGACCAGGATTCCCCTTCTCTGCAAGAAACCTTAAGAGTTTCCATAAACACAATATTCTGAGATTGGTGAAGGATCTGTAGATCACCAACTTTCTGTAAGTCAAAATAAATTTGCTGGTAGAGAGCTAAAGTTTATGGTTTGATTTGGCAGAATATACCCAGTTAGGATGTTCTCTCAATATAATTAGTAAAGCACTGTCGAAGAGCAGTTTAGCTATTGACAATACCTGTTGCAATTTAATTTTAAATGTCAATGACTTGTTTGGGTTCACTGTAACAAGGCTTTTATGCATGACAAATAAGCATCCTAGTACAACATGATGGACGATCAAAACAAGAGGGTGAAGAAAATCTAATCAATTGGCAGCTTGCACAGGGGGGCTGCCTTTCAAATACCCTGCTGTGGCTATTGACTGTCCTACCACCACTGCTCCTTCCAGGAGCAATTTGGGGATTCAGGAAGTGTTTCACTGTTACCCGCCTCTCAACTGATACCCACTATCTCTAATGAGTTAGGCAATAAATCACCAGGCCTTGGCAAAAATGCCAGCTCAAACTCCAAGTACCCCATGATGATTCTGTTTGACTTTTACTAGCTTGAGCAAATTATTTCAACTCCCTCCTTGCCTCCATGTCGTCATTTATACGATTACAATAATTATAAAGATTATATAAGAAAGTGTGTGTGTGTGTGTGTGTGTGTGTGTGTGTGTGTGTATGCATTTAGCACGATGCCTGATACCTTAATATCCATTCAATAAATGGTAGCCTCTTATTATTCAGTTGAGTTAAATGGCTGATACTAATCAAAGAAGGGGGAATCTATAGGCTTGGCGCCCATAGCACAATGGTTATGGCGCCAGCCACATACACCAAGCCTGGTGGGTTCAAACCCAACCCAGGCCAGCTAAACAACGACAACTGTAATAAAAATAAGAGCTGAGCACTGTGACAGGCACCTGTAGTCCCAGCTACTTGGGAGGCTGAGGCAAGAGAACCACTTGAGCCCAAGACTTCAAGGTTGCTGTGAGCTGTGATGCGACAGCACTCTACCCAGGAGACATAGTGAAACTCTGTCTCATAAAAAAAAAAAAAAGGTAGGGGTGATCTATACATTCGCACAATATAGCAAGATGTCACCAATTCAAGTATCTATCATGTAGGGCATAGAGTAAAGTCAATTCACCCCATGGAAAAAATTGGGGAAGGGATGGAGGCTAAAGCAAAATGAAAAATCTGTACTTCTTTTCTAGAGCACACCTGCTCTCAGTACCAACTGGAGCTAGGTATGGAGCATAGCTCGGTGCTGCCAGGTCTTCTGATTTACCAGAGAATAACCCAAACCTGGATTTTTATGTGAAATTTGTGTGTGTGTGTGGTGTGTGTGTGTCTGTGTGTGTGTGTGTGTGTCCATTTCACATTTTATTCTCAGTACATTGGGCAGAGAGAGGAAGGAGCCATGTGCACCAATGTATAGAGTGTAATTTTTTTGTCTTTCAGATAGAATCAAATGTGCATTCTGTCTTATGAGAGTCAGATTCCTGGGACCTGTCCCAGACATACCATATCAGAATTTCCAGGGGAAGACGCCTAGAAATCTGTTTCGTTAATACATGGCCCATGTGGTTTACATGGAAACTGGGGTTTGGAGAGAAATTATAGTGTGTCAGAGACTGTTAACTAAGAAGATCTCAATTAATATAAAAATCTTTTTCAGAGACCTTATAATCTCACTGGCCATCTACAGAATAGAAAGGAATCCTGGAAATCAGTGGTGCTAAATGGTTACACAGCAGTACTCTGGAACATGAAAAGGGAAAGAAAAGTTCTATCTTACATTTGAGCAAGTCAGTTAAGAACTTGCCATTATGAGGAAACCCCCTCCCTGCAACATGCAAGTGCGTAGACATTCCAGGGCAAAAATTTTTTTTAAATATCTAGCCTGGTAGCAGTATAATGTTAAACACAGCCTCCTCCAGCCACAGCTTGTAACAGAATTCATTCTATCACTGCACCTCTTATTTTCAGTGAGCCAAACTCCACAGAGAAAATGGAACTTCATCAGTTTACTTTGCAGCAGACTTTTAAAAAATACAAGTTCCTAAGAGGGAGAAGAGACTTTATTTACCTAAGACATTTAAAAAAACAAACAACAACAACAAAAAAAACTGCAGAGGAACAGAGTTATTATTGGCACTTGAATGTACATCATCAGAAAAATGGCAGCCCTTCAAACTCCACACGTGGAAGAGCTCTTCATTTTAAGCTGAAAATGGGAAATTAATTTTCAAGTCTCTTGTCTAGGAGACAGCTTTTAAAAAGGTATTAACCTACATTTGGAGATTAATGCAAACACAGCCATCTTGTTTTAGTGGGTACAATCCAACTTTTATTAAGACAAAGACGGATTCAGAGTAATTAAGAGCTTGCCCAATATCCAGAATTTTATGACTCTAAATATTAGTGAAGTTGGCATTCTTACCAGCTTCGCCTCAGAGCTATTGCATTATAAATCCTCAGTGGTAATGAAACACCAGCTGAAAAGAGGTTGAATAAGTCTCATTTAAAACCAGCCTTCCCATGGAGAACTACACTGACTTAATATAATGTACAGTCTCTCTTAGAACATTAATACTACTGGAAAAAAGGTGAGTGGTTTGGGATTTGCTATTAGAGAGCTCCAAAGAAGATAAACAAGCCATAGGAAGTGTGTTTTAACAACGTTGAACGTTGAGAAACTGCCTGATACCAAGGCCTAGGAGTACACCTTGCAGATTTGGACAGGAGAAAGTCAATACACCCACACTAAGGATGCTAGTGGTAGCTTATCTGTGAAGAACATCCTTAACACTGTATGAACTGTGTACACAACTTAATAGAGAACCAGCATTGTTTAAATTAAAAAAAAATTGTAAAGTTAGCATCTCATTTTAAAAATACCCAATGGAGTACTCTCTTCTCCCCAAATACTTTTTTAAACAGTGCCAATCATGACCTTGACTAGTCCCTTCTCAAGGGAGGGTTTAACCAATTCACCACCTTCAAATCTTTACATACCACTGGATTGAGGGGACGCTAATGGAATATGACCAAAATATTGACAACTGGTCATCACTTTTTCACACTTCATATAATCAAAGATACTATGCTCCTAACACAAATTTCTTCCATACTTAAAAGGCCATGAAAGTTAAGTGACTATATATAGTTTCAAAAATAGTTCCCTCTCTGCTCTGTCATCATATTTGCCATCCATTGGCCAAAGAGAGAAATGCCAAATCCTAGGTCGCGGCCACCAATTACCTAAAACTCTGTTCACCAGGTGCAGTGGTTCACATCTGTAATCCTAGCACTGTGGGAGGCTGAGGTAGATGGATTGCCTGAGGCAGGTGTTGGAGACTAACCTGAGGAAAAGCAAAATGCAATCTCTACCAAAACTTGAAAAACTAGGTGGGCCTTGTGACAGGAGCCTATAGTCTCAGCTGCTTGAGAGGGTAAGGTTAGTGGTTTGCTTGAGCCCAAGAGTTGAGGTTGCTGTGAACTGTGACACCATGGCACTCTATCAGGAGGGAAGAGTGAGACTCTGTCATAAAAAATAAAAGAAAAAAAAAGAAGTCTGTCATTTCTACACTTTTAGAAGAGAAATAACATGTTAACCAATGCACCTCATGGTAGCCACAGCCAATTCTCCACATCCCAAAAGCATAAATGGAACTTGATGGACCGAAGTATAAGAAAACACATCATGCACACCATAATTAGCAAAAGGCAAGCTGCTAAATAGAATGGGCTCTGTTCTTCTCCACAGACATAGACTTAAGTGAAAATTAAATGCCAATCTGTGTTCAAGGAAATAACACTCTTCCTTTTTCAGTTCATTACATATCCCACTCCTCTATGAGAAACAATACAATCTTCCTATAGACAGGAACCCTACAGAATAAAAACTGGCTAAGAAAAAAGAAATGTAAATTGAGATATCATGCTTTCTTTGACTATTCAAAGACACTGTCAGAATATAATTAAATTTACTTAGGGGATTAACAAAGGTACCATGTTCCAAAATTAATGGAGATTTTTTTATTAAATGCTTTTGCTTTTATTCCCTATGGCTTTATTTTTACTCAAGAAGAGAAATGGATACTTAATATCTGGGTCTTGAGCCAACCCTTCAGCATTGGCATTTAAAAAATCAAATGGAAAAGGAAAAGACTTAAAACCAAAAAACAGCAGAACACACAGGAATATACCCATGGATTACCAGAAAAAAGGAATTCCATCAGAAACAATGCTAATTTAGCTGAGAGTCTTGCAGAGAGCAAGCATCCAGCATTTGCTTAGTGGATGACTTCCTTCATGTACACATCTCCAGACTGACCACAGACAACACATATCCTCAAAGCCCTGTTTTACTGTACACTAAATTTACGTCCTTATGGTAGGGTTAAATCACTGAACCTGCTCTGAGAACCTATGTATAATTACCCGTCCTCCACCTTTATGATAGCAATAAGTACTTTAAAGGCAATGTCTGAAGGTATTATTTAGCCTGGCATAGCACTCGGCATGATGACTTGCCCCCAAAAATAAGTTTGACTTTTTAAATTGAATGTGTCATGACCCTAAAATTTATACTTGGGTCCATCACCTTCCTATCAGCCTCAAACCCAGTGAACAGATACTTGAAGTACCTACTATGGTGTCAGGCTAGTGAGGTATAGGAAAAAAACTATTTAAAATTTGCTATACCAAGTGCTTCCTTAAAGTACTGCTCAACGTAATCCTTACAAAAAACTTATTCTCCATTTTACAGATGAGAAAAATGTGGCCTTGGCAAGCCACAGATTGATTTTCTTAAGATCATTGACATAGTAAACACCAATGTCTCCTGACTCTATGTTCCACCTCTAAGTTACACAATGTTTGCTGTTAATAAAGGTAGTAATAACAGCTACAATTTACTCAGCATCTGCTATAGTTCGGACACCACATTAAGTTTTCACATACATTTTCTTATTTAATTATACCATTCATCAATATCATTCCCATTTTTCAACTGAGGAAACTGAGTTTAGAAAGCTTAAATTACTCATCCAAGGTCATTTAAGTGGCAAAGCTGGGTTAAACAAGTCTTTCTGTCAAAGCCAACTTTTTTAACCCACTATCTGTACTGCCAGCATTTATTTTTCTGTAATCATTATTCTTATATAGTCCCTAAGTCCTCACCAAGTACTCTTATCTGGCTCAGATGTTGTATATTTCTGATGGCCATCCTCCACTTCCATTTTTTTCTATACCCAGATCCCCAATGTCTGCAGGTCATAGTTAGTTTCAGAAAACTCTCTAGCTAATGGGAAAAGTCCAAGAAATGATGGTACACACATAGTAATTACCAAAGGTTACAGCTATTTGGTATTTTTAACACTTTCAATTGAGATGCTTAAACTGTGTGCTTAAGAGAAGGCTTCAGTGCGTTTTTTAAAAGTTCTCTGTACGTTTGTTATTCTCATCCCAGCTTTATAAATGAGTAAACACAGACTGGTAGATATTACAGGAAACTGAGACAGAAATTTCGGTTGCCCCTATTCCTCTTCCAAGACTTATGAGTAATACAAGGTCCCGATTTAACCTACATTTCCTCATGATACAGTAGATAAGAAGAGGATATATATAACAAAAGAAATTCAGATGGATTCTAAAAATTCTTTTAATTAAACCAGAAGAATATTGGGAGAGAGAAGCAGAAGTGGTGTTCAATTTCTTAAGAGATAACAAGTTTGTTAATGCAACAGAAGAAAACATATAGAACTCAATCTCATAAACGCCTTTAGAACAAAAAACTAAAATAAAAAGAAATGAACCTGAGAAAAGTATTCATGATGAATTTTACAATGGATTACTATATAAACAAAACATAAAAATCTCCATTTGCTACCTATATAATCCTCCTGTATTCAGGAGGATTGCCTCAGCCCAGTAATTCAAGGCCAGCCTGGTCAATATAGTGAGAGATCCTGTCTCTTTAAAAAAAAAGAAAAAACTTTAAAACACACACACAAGTGAAGGAAAAAAAAAATTCCATCCCATAAACCATTAAAAAGCAAACATAAATGGGGCTCAAATTCATATGCAAAAATAAAAAGAACAAGGTTTTTAGTAATATAATTATAAAAGAAATTCAATAGCTTTTTATACTTAGAAAAACAAATAATGATCCTTCCTAAGGCAAGTACACTGCATATTGCTGATAATAGTATACAGAGTAAACTGTACACTGATAGAACTTAAGCACAAAACAAAAAATGCACCCTATTACTATTCCACAAGAAAGAATATATTGAAGAATGACGTTTTGGGGGGAGGGGATCAAGGGATTCTATGCACAAATAAATTTATTGTGGTATAAAAGTATAAAATTGGAAACTTACAACATTAGAAGGATATAAAATGTGGCACAATTTTATGTACCATTATGTTGCGTCAAATTGTTAATTATATAGCAACATAGGAAATAGATTTTCGGCGTTAAGCAAAATACAAAATTATTTCAATGCTATGATCATAACACCACAGACATAATGTTCAAATTACATATAAATCTGAGAAATAAAGGTATAAAATGTAAAAGGAGGTGGTTCCTTAAAGAGACACTTGTGAATAGTTGTCTCCCTTTATAAAAAATGTTATTAAAAGAAAAGAGTGTACATGTTAAAACAGAATCACAGAGAAAGAAAAGCAACTCTCCTCTCACCTTCTGCCTACCTGCTTCCTCTCTAGGCAGAAGGAATAATCTCAAAAAATATGAATTCAATATGATAGTGAATGATTGCTAATATCAAAACCCAATTTTGCCTAAAATGTCTCATCTATCACAGAAAAATGAGGTTTAGAGTTGGACATGGCATATTTCAATTCTACTAGGAATAAGAAAATAGTACAACTAACATGTCACACACAAAAATATAAATACCCTCATACATTGTTTCTTTCTGTGTACATTGTAAAATTTAACTCACTAAAGGATTTTCCATGCTATTTCTACCAGGGAAACACTCAAAAATCTAATGTTCATCTGAATTTTTTAACATCCCATGGCAGGTACATACTGGCTATTTTCTAGAGAGGATTTTCCATAACACTGAGCAGAAAGTTGAGATTAGAACTCTGCTAGAGCTGACTAAAATTAATTCTCTACAGCTGTTTAGGGAACGTGTATCTGGGAAAGAGGGACTCAGATGACTAGTTCCAACCTCTCTTTTCAAGAAGGAGAATGTTTAGGAGGGAAAAAAAAACCCACAAGAAAGCACCTAACAAACTACATAGCTTATATGTTCCCCAAGAACAACATGATTTGATTGCAAATTTTGTCCCCTTTTTTCTTTAAAGCCTTTTAGAAAGATTTCACTTCTGACTGAACTACCTACTCTTGGGAAGAATAGATGAATCAATGTTTGCTAAAGACATCAAATTATAAAGATAGAAAAACTTCCAAAAGCAATGACACAGTCATTTCTAGAACATGTCTACCCCATTCATTACTATGCAGATTTAACAAACATTCCCCTAATCGAGGGGAAAGTTATTTTCTAAAAGACTGTACATTTTTATTCTTTATCAGGAGAACTCCTTAGCTTTCCAGTTACTGGTTTATGGACTACACTGTGCAGAAGAATATCCCGAATAATCCAAAATAGCAGCCACACAAAGTAGCACCTCAGTAATGGAACTCCATGCCCCCCAGGCTTCCCACTCCTCCTCACTCAACTCTCCCAGTCCCACAGCATCAACAACCTGTTCTCTTAGGAGCCTACTTCAACTCCAATACATGGTTTCCATCCCAGTAATCTATGACAGAATTTCTTTTTCAGTGTACCACAATAAATCCCATTAGCATCTGGTTCCCAATTTTGGCTGTACTTGGAATAATCTGAAATTTTTTAACAGATAGATAGATTTTGTTAACCAAAGTCTGTACTAAAGGATTCTGATTTAACTGGTATGAAGTTTGGAATGGTTATCATGTATCACAGGATTTTGTAAATAACCACAGGTATTTTTTCTTTTTTAGAATTGGGCAGTTTGAGTCTAAAACTCAGAAGAAAAAGCGAAGGACCTAAAACAGCCCTCCAAAAATCTTGAAAAAGAAAAATGACAACTACAACAAAAAAAAAGTCAGGCGTTGTGGAGGGCACCTGTAATCCCAGCCACTTGGGATGATGAGGCAAAAGAATCACTTAAGCCCCAGAGTTTGAGGTTGCTGTGAGCGAGCTGTGACACCATGGCACTCTATTTACCAAGGGCAACACAGTGAGACCCTGTCTCAAAAGAAGAAAAAGAATAAAAAAGTGGGAGGATTCTCACTACTGCATTTCAAGACTTATTAAAATATAAAACTAGATAATCAAGACAGTGTAGTAATGGGATAAAGAGAGAGAAATAAATGAATGAAACAGAACAGAGAGTTCAGAAATAGACCTAAGCAGAAAAAGACACGAACAGGCAATTGATTTCAAAAAGACAGCAAGAATATTCAATGGGAAAAAGACTTTCCAACAAATGGTACCAGAGTAACTGTATAAATGTTACAGGGGAAAAAATGAAAAATGAACCTTTAGTCTTACCTCACAATACACACAAAAATTTTAAATGGATCATAAATCAAAAAGTGATAAAGCTTATAGGAAAACACAATGACAAATATTTCTATAACCCAGAGTAAGTAAAGATTTCTTAACAAGGACATGAAAGGCATGAAATAGATGAGGGAAAATTAAGATAAACTATGTTTCCTCAAAACTGAAAACTTCTGCTTATCCAAAAATGCCATTAGGAAATTAAAGAGACAAGTAACAGATTGGAAGAAGTACTCATATTACATATATCTGGCAAAGGATCTGTATCAAACTAGATAAAGAATGCTTATAAATCAATAACAAAAAGAACGCAATTCAAAAAATAGTCAAAAGATGTGATCTAACACTTCAAAAAGAAGATAGTGTTTAACACCATTAATCAATAGGAAAATGCTAATTAAAACATAATGAAACACCATTTTATACCCACTACAATATGGCTAGAAGTAAAAATACTGACCACACCAAATATTTTTAAGTATGGGAAATAACCAGAATTCTCACACGATGCTAGTGGGAATATAAAATGGTACAAACGCTGTGAAAAACCATTTGGCATTTTCCTATAAAATTAAACAAATACTTACACACCATAACACAAAATAATTCCAATCTTAGGTATTTACATAAAAGAAATGACAACCTCTGTCCAAAAGAAAAACAAACCCTTATATAAGACTAATCATTACATCTTATTCATAATAGACAAATATTTGAAACAACTCAAATTCCAACAGAGAAACAGTTAAACCAATTGTAGTCTATCTATGCAATAGAGTGCTGCTTCGCAATAAATAACTGATAACATGCAACAATACAGAAAACTCTCAAAATATGTTAACAAAAGAAGTCAGTCACAAAAGAGCATATATTGTATGATTCTATTTATATGAAGTTCAAGGACAGGCAAAACTAAACAAGAAAAATAGGAATCAGAACAGTGGTTACATATGGGAGGAGTAGGTAGGACTGATTAGGAGCGGGACTAATGAACTTTTTCAGGTTGTAACTATGTTCTGTAACTTGATGGGTATGTCGGTTATGTGGGTGTGTATATTTGCCAAAATTCATTAATTCAAAATTCATTCATACACTTAAAATCAGTGCACTAAAAAAAAAAAAATTAAGATTGCTAGGTTATTCTGATTTGTAGGAAAGTTGACAAGCACTACTTTAGAAGGAAAAAAATAAGCTAAACTAATTTACTTCTATTTCCACCTCTCTCTCTTCTGAGCTCTCCTTCAGTCGGCATCACAATGCTTTCTTATGTAAGCCAAGACTCTAATTGTGTATTTCCACACAATGCCCTACATATTATTGCTCCCTAGATCCTTCATGGACATTCAATGAATACTGATGAACTGATCTGATCCTGGTACTTCCACATCACAGTATAAGTCTATTTTAGGAGACATTAAAATCTGAGAAAGTTAGCAACAATTCCCAGCACAATTTCCCCCCACACTTTCCCTCAAGGGTGATCTGAAACCACTAAAAAGGCCTGCACTCTAACTTTCATTTCTCACAGCCCCTTAAGACAAACCTAGTTCTCCAGCAACACTGTACCTATCACTTTCAGGATCCCAATAGGGCCAGGCATTTTCAAATCCTCCTGTCTTGGTCCCTGCCTGTCTTTCTCTCTGGAATATTAACTCTGTCTGCCTATACTGCATACTTATTCCTATCATTCAAAACACCATCATGCCATTTCCTTCATGAAGTGTCCTCTAATCTCTCTCTAAGCCACAAATATCCCTTCTTCAATGTTCCCTAAGCACTCAATGTGTATCTCTAACACATATACACAGAGACTCTGTGGTAGGCCACCTGCCAGAAACAGCAGGATGCCCATCACACTCCTATAGTCATCTATGTGTATGATCATCACGTTTACCTTTCTGATTCAGGTGAGTTCCATGAAGGCAGGGACCACCTCTTACTTATCACATATAATTTAAGTGTTTGATAGATTTCTATTTAAATTTACAAATAAATTAATACCAACACCCTTCCCTCCTTTCACCTAAGCAACGTCAACTGGGATAGAGGAGAAAACTGCAAAACAAACAAACAAATGAAGGAAACTATACATGAGTGTGCATTTTAAAACAGGTGAAAATCTACTTGGTAATGAGGATTCTCAACCCTAATAAATTCTTCTTTGTGGAATATCAAAGTATAAAAACACTTCAGTTCTTAAATCTCTTAAAAATCCTACTACCTGGGACTGCAAACTAATACAACCTTTTTGGAAGGAAGTATGGAGAATCCTCAAAGAACTCAAGTTAGACCTCCCATTTGATCCTGCAATCCCATTACTAAGCATCTACCCAAAAGAACAAAAAATCGTTTTATCATAAGGACATTTGTACTAGACTGTTTCTTGAAGCTCAATTTGCTATCTCCAAAATGCAGAAACAACCTAAATGTCAACCAACTCAGGATTAACAAGCTGTGGTATATGTATGCCATGGAATACTATTCAGCCATAAAAAAGATGGGGACTTACCATCTTTTTCATTAGCCTGGATGGAGCTGAAACACATTCTTCTTAGCAAAGTATCACAAGAATGGAGAGGAATCCAATGTACTCAGTAGTAACATGAAGCCAGTAGATGATCTATACATGCCCACATAAGAGAAAAACACAAACCAATTCAAAGTGGGAGGTGGGGGAATGAGGGAGCAGACAGAGTGGAGGAGGGTGGGAGATAAATGTGCCCCCACTTAATGGGCACAATGTTAGTGTATATGGCACATCTCTTGAGGGTGGGAAATAATTATAAGAGGGACTCTACCTAACAAATATAAACATTGTAACAGAATTCTTTGTACCCTCAAATTAACCTGAAACCAAAAAATAAAATAAAATAAAAATCTAACTACTAATGCTTTTTTCTAATGCTATTACTATTACATAATATTATAAAAGGTCTAGAGCAGATGCTAGATACTTACATATATGAACCTGAACAAATATTTTATCACCCTAAATAGCCAATGTAATTCTAACAAAAACAAATCTCAGCTCAGCGCCTACAGCTCAGGGGCTAGGGTGCCAGCCACATACACCAGAGCTAGCAGGTTCAAACTCAGCCTGGGGCCTGCCAAACAGCAATGACAACTATAACCAAAAAAATAGCTGAGTGTTGTGGAGGGTGCTTGTTGTCCAAGCTACTTGGGAAGCTGAGGCAAGAGAATCATTTGAGCCCAGGAGTTTGAGGTTGCTGTGAGCTATGATGCTACCACACTCTACAGGGGTGACAAAGTGAAACTCTGTCTCCAAAAAATAAAAACAAATCTGAAGGCATCATATTACCAGACTTCAGGTTATACTAGAAGTCTCTGGTGATCAAAACAGCTTGGTGGCTCGGCACCCTGTGGCTCAACAGGCTAAGGCACCAGCCACGTACACCTGAGCTGGCAGGTTCGAATCCAGCCCGGGCCTGCCAAACAACAATGATGGCCGCAACCAAAAAAAAAAAAAAAAAAAGGCCAGGCATTGTGGCGGGTGCCTGTAGTCCCAGCTACTTGGGAGGCAGAGGCAGGAGACTCACTTGAGCCCAGGAATTGTAGGTTGCTGTCAGGCTCTGTCTCAAAAAAAAAAAAAAAAAAAAAAAAAAAAAAACCTTGGTATTAGCACAAAAATAGAGATACAGATCTATGGAATAAAACAGAGAATCTAGAAATGTAACCAGATGTATATCACCATCTGGTGTTCAATAAACCAAGCAAAAGCATATTCTGGAGAAACGAATCCCTATTTAGCCAACGGTGCTGTGAGAAATGGTTAGCTGTAGAAGTTTAAAACTAAACCTGCACCTCTCACCACTTATAAAAACTGACTCTCACTAGATAAAAGATTTAAATTTAAACATGAAATGATAAAAACTCTAGAAGATATCGGCCTGGGAAAAGATTTTTATGCCCTTAGCAATGGCAGCAACACCAAAAATAAATAAATGGGACGTGATCACATTAAAAGGCTTCTGCACAGTTAAGAGCACAACTAAAGCAAGCAGACAACCTTCAGAATGGGAAAAGGTATTTGCATGCTACAAATCTGAAAAGGGGCTGCTAACTAGAATCAACAGAGAACTCAAAGTAATCAACAGTTAAAGAGCAAATAATCCCATTATAAATGGGCAAGAGACATAACAGAACCTTCTCTAAAGAAAATAAATGAAGGGCAAACACATGAAAAAATGCTCATCGTCCCTGATCATCAGAGAAATGCAAATCAAAACCATCCTCAGATATTACCTAACCCCAGTGAGAACAGCCCACATCACAAAGTCCCAAAGCTGCAGATGCTGGCACGCATGTGCAGAGAAGGGGACACTTTCGCACTGCTAGCAGGACTGCAAACTAACACAGCCTCTTTGGAAAGAAGTATGGAGAATCTTCAAAGAGCTAAAAGTAGATCGTCCACTTAATCCCACAATCCCATTACCAGGTATCTATCCAGAAGAAAAAAACCATTTTACCCTAATGGCATCTGCACTAGAATGTTTATTATAGCTCAATTCACAATCGCCAAGACATGGAACCAACTCAAAAGCCCTTCAACACATGAATGGATTCATAAACTGTGGTATGCATATACTATGTAATACTATTCAACCCTAAAAAAATAGTGACTTTACATCTTTTGTATTAACTTGAATGGAGTTGAAGAACATTTTCCCTAGGAAAGTGAAAAGCAAGTATCCACATGTACTCAATACTAATATGAAACCCATAGAAAAACAACTGCATGCCCACATGAAAGAAAAACAACTAAATTTGGGGGGTCAGGAGAGGAGAATTAGTAAGATCTCACCTAAGGGGTACAATGTAAGGGTATACAGCACATCTGTTGGGTGAAGGGCTCAACTACAACTTAGGACTTTGCCTGACAAATGCAAAGAATGTAACCTAATTATTTGTACCCTCATATTAATCTGAAATTAAAAAACAAATTCTGTCTCCCCAATTGCCAGGGAGGCAGATTTGAGAAATTCCTGTTTCCTCGCTTAACACTATGTGAAATAAACTTTCTCTGCTGTAAAATACACACAGAGTGTGTGTGTGTGTGTGTGTGTGTGTGTGTGTGTGTGTGTGTGCGTGTGTGTGCGTGTGTGTGCGTTTAATCAAAATAACGCTACAAATCAAGAACCCAGAACAATTTTCCTCCCTGGACAAGTACCCCCAGAGAGTTCCTCCTCGACAACCAACTACGGGCCCTTTATCCAGTTATTCCACATATTTCACACTTACATTCAGTTGATAATCATACTCCTAAATCGCAAAACGTAATCTGCATAATTTTGCAAAGGGAACAAGAGATGACCACCAAGGAATTTTGTGTTTATTAGTCTTTATCCCCAAGCAGGAACATTCAGTTAAAACTTTTTCATTCAGGTCAGCAAAAGCAAATCAGAAAGTGAACCAACGCTATAACCTTGAATATTGATAACCACAGTAATTTTGCCTTCTGTGCCTTCAAAAGTGCAATGTTTTCATTTCTCTGCCAAAGTGCTGATCCAAAGAGACCAAGACAACAGCAGTGTTGTGGGTATCATTTGTAGGGAAAAAAGGAAACAGGACAGATTAAAGAGACAACTCCCTCACAAGTCCAATGATGAAATGTTTCATGGACTTTGGACAAGAACATCTTTGAAATGATAGGATACAAAACTAAAGATTCACACAGAGCAAGGTCTACAGTGGATCATTCTGCAACAATCCTTTCCTCACATAGTTATTAAATGCTAATAAAATTTTGAAAAAGAATGTAGAGTCAAGTTAGCTTATCATTTGACGAAGAAAGAAACTGAAAGTCAGAAAGGAAGCATGACATACAATGTTGGCGGCAGGTCAGGGGTCACACTGCAGGTGGTCTGACTTTCCTAGTTCAGTGATTTCCCATCCCCACCTTAACACAATCCCCTACTTAATCTCAGGAAAACCCTGGAGAGCTGTCCTGCTTGCTAGAATCAACACAATCCATCGTGTCCTATAGTTTATCCCTGAGTGGAACCCATACATTCCCTGCAACTATTTTATGGATATCTATCCTCTCTGCAGGTGATTCCCAGACGTTCCTGGCTCCTTGGCCTGACTTTCTGTCACAGACAGAGGAGGCAGACCCAGACTACTCATTCATTTCACTGAACTACTATTAGAGTGTAGACTTGCTTCTTACACAATGCTAGAGGACTGGGGCGTGAAGCTCAACAGTCCATTACTTACCCACTGAATTATTTCCAGCACCATGCCACCAAGTCATTTTCTGATTTCTGGTTAAACGTAACATGCAGAAATGGCCTGGCTTTGGCTAGGTTTTCTTGCAAGGCCTCAAAGAAATGGCAATGGTCATAAGAAAGCCAGGAGTAACAGCAGCTAACTTTTAGAGAACTCAGGTTCCCAGTCTTTGGCCTACGTGATTTACATGTATCTACTCATTTAGTCCTCATGACCACAATATGGGCAGGTACTACTGTTATCCCCATTTTACAAATGAAGAAACTAAGTAAATTTGCAGTGGTCATACAGTTCATAATAGTGAAACTGGAATTAGAACTTATTAGTCTGTTCTTTACTTGAGTTAACCCTATAAAACAGACCTATTTTAAAGCAAGCCTTATAAAACATTCCTTTCCTTCACTGTTCTCAAAAACAGGAAAGAATTCCAATATGTAAGGTCTCCCAATCTTCCTAGAATTGTTGTATATATGTAACATTTCATTATACAGAAGACCTCAATTGTGCTACTCCAAATGACCAAGGTTAAAGGTGATGAGTCCCACACTAGCTACTGGCTAGTAACGAAGGCAGTAAAAACTGGGATAAAATGTCATCCTTTGGAACAGGGACTGCTTCAACCTGCAGGTTAATATGCAGCAATACACTTAATATGATCTGATCCTCCCTTTTGCTTCTGTACTGCTCTACAGTAGCTCTCACCAACTGCTAAAATGAAACACGTTTTGACATGTAGAAAACATGCAGCAAAAAGCCACTCCTCCAATGTCTGCTTTAAAAACTATGCAGCCATGTACTGGAAACAGTCATGTTTTCCTCTAGAAATGGGTATAAGTAGCTCTGATGCTTTCGTGTTAGCACATTCCAGGAAAAAAGCAATTCCAGATCTACTTCTGAGAAAGCAAAGAACCTCCAATATTTCTAATGGAAACATGTTTATGATAGCGTACTTTGTTCTACACATCAACAATGCAAATATAACAACAAAGTCGACTTCCTTGAAAGGAAAACAGAAGCACAGAAAAATGAAATGCCCAAGGTCACACAGCTGCTTAACACGTGAGCTACAATAAGAATACCTCTACTTGTCAAGGCATTTTCCAAGTTTTCTATTCTAAGAACCAAAATAGCCTTCTCTTCCCCTCATATCCCAATGACCTTCACCCCTGTTCAAAAAAAAAGGAATAGTTCCAAGAACTACTAGTCTCCCATCTATAGCCACCACCTACACACAGTATATTCATACTGTGTTATATATCCATAAACAAAACTGCTTTTCATTTTCTTGTCCTTCAATGTGGGGATTTCAAACTATTTCATACATTTCAAGGTTGGGAAAGTCACATCCAACCTGGATTTACCTCCCACCTTTACATGTTTCCTTTTTCCAGTCTATCCTTAAGCACTCTTTTGAATACTGGTACTTCCCTGCTTGAAGAGTATGAGGCTCATCGCTTTCCAAAAGCTAAGGTCTAAACTCCTGTCTCTTAACTTCCCAATCACATCTCACCATATGTTGGTATGTCCTCCCCAACCACCTCCCAGCTGCCTCTGTCATGCTTCTCCATGTACCTGCACTCTAGCAGTCACACCAAACTCACTCAATGACTTCTAGACACAAAACTCATCTCTAAATCTTTCCAATTTTGCTTGCCCTCTTTTGTCAGCCTAGATTATCCTCCTTGTCTTCACCACAGAACAAGACTCCACTTTATCATTTAAGATCCAGTTCTGTGGTGGCCATTTCCAGCTTATTTCGCAAAACTCCCAGCACTCTATACTCAGGATATTATAATTATGTAATATATTACATAATATAGGACAAGGACTGAGTCCTCTAATTCTTCTTCTTGTTCCCAGCTCTTAACACCGCAAGAAATACCCTAAAAATCTGTCCCACACATTTTTATAGATTAGGTGCTGGGAATACAGTGATAAATAAAATAAACTGAGCCTCAACTCTCACAGAATGTACTTCTAGTGGAAAAAAAGAGGGAAATATTTTAAAACATGAGGTGGAAATGAGTGTTATGAAGAAAAATAAAGCAGAGTAAGAGAAGAGTGCACACGTGCTTTAGACATGGTGGTCACCAAAGGTCTTTCTAATAAAGGAGCATCTAGCAAACTCAAATCACCTAAAGGAAGGAGTGGAAGGGTAAGAGTATTCTTGGCAGAGTGAAAGATAAAAGTGACAGCCTTGGGCAGTGAGTGTGTGCCTGCTGGAGTACTTGGACAGGAGAGGGAGTGGGAGGGAAAGATGAGACTGTAGGAGGCGAAACTGACAAGGAGCTCACTTCATGTACAGCACCCTACTCTAACCTAGACCAACAAAAACTGATCCTGTTCATTCTCATCCTTGCTCTTGACCAGCATGACAAATAGATATTCTATTGCAGACTAGAGACTCTGACCACTTTACTCCAGGTTCTTCTTGTTGCTGCTGTTGTCTACGTAAGTCTTTTCTTAGCTTCTCAATCCTCCACAGTTTTCTGTGGGTGAACTCCATTTTGCCTTTTTTGACTTTCTTGAGAATAAGGCCTAGTAAATTCTGTGGTCCTATTTCCTCCTTTCTCAAAACATTTCATAGCCATTTCTACTGCATTCCCAAGAGATTCTAAAAAATCCCCTTGAAACACACTGAGCAGTGTTCTCCTTTTCCCATGATAACAGCAGAAGCTATCTGACGTCTTAAGCAGAATTTTCCTCCCTAAAAAGCAATACACTGAGTTCTTACAAAATTCTGTCCAATTTTCCCTCTGTTATTCAAAAGCTAAACTGATAAATGCCCTTACAATTATTTCATTTCAGAGAAAAATACCTTTAGTTTAAGCAAATCTAATACATGGACTTATAAAAATTTACTTAAAAGATAAATTGGGCATGACTTTGGTTATAAAAGGATTTTTCACTTTAAAAAATGATTCATAATAGCATTACTATAAATGGAAAGCTCTATTTCATCCTAAATCTAGGAGCCCATTCTCACAGAAATCTTTAAGAACACATCATTAGGCTAGGTGAAGTACACCTGTACAATGAAATCTTCTTTCCAAGAACCAGGCTAGGACTCCAATCATACAGTCATGGGAATACAGGCAGTCCCCAGGTTATGAACAAGATAGGTTCTGTAGATTTGTTCTTAAATTTATATGCAAATTGTAAAAGGTACATTTACCTGTTACCTGTAATAGCCTTCATTCGTAACCATGAGTTGTATGTAAGTTGGATGTTTGTAACTTGCGGCTACCTATATTATATTTAAACACCACCAATTTGAAAATCTATAACCCTGAAGAGTTGAAAGGTTCTATCCTATTATGAAAAACTATAATTCCTTAAATGTAGGCTCAACTCCAAAATCTCAGAAAGTTTAATACCTGTAAGAACAACAAACCAACCAATCTCCTGCTCTCTCCTAGCTACTGTTCAGGAAGCCAACCCTCAGCTTTCCATTTTTCTTATACACATTACAACGCCAAATGACTTACGCTGTTCTCTGCCATTTATTACAGGACTCTTCTTGAACTACTTCTATGCTCACACTGTTTGATCATCAATTTGCATGTCAGTTACTTTTAATTGAATTCTCTCCAGCAAGAATTACAGCTGCTTCTCTCTGTGAAAGAATAAAGTGATTTTTTTTTCCTTCAAAAATGCCAGGGTCCCTACTAGGGAATCAACTGTCACTCCACTTGCTATTAATTATCCCATGCTACACCACTGTTTCTCTTCCCTCATAAAGCCCTGAACCATATTCCTTCCCCCTGTGATTAACAGCAGTCATGATGATGCCTTACATCCGATGAACCAGCACAAGAGGGAAATCTAGGCACAGACAACCAATGACAAGAATAACTTTAAGCAAAATATTTAACTAAAAGCAAAGTCTCCTACAAAATATATGAATTCTGAGGTTGAAGGCTTGTGTTATATACATCTATGGGTCAAGAGATTCCTCAGCTTCCCACGGTAGTCCAAAATGCATGATCCACAAGGTTAAGACAGGTTTCCTGATACTAAATCTGTTAGGTTAAGATAGGTTTTTTGATACCTAAATCTCTTTAGCCACAACATAAGCCTGTGATACCTTGTTTCCGTGGTGATGACAGAGGTCTTACTAGCCTTCTCTGTATGACAATTCCCCTAGCATTTAAAGCATTTCCCCTATTAAATCTTCCTTTAGCCTCCTCGTCTTCATCTTGTATAATACTCAGGAGAGGCAACAAAACAGAGAAAAGTCTCAAAGCAGTGTTAGGTGAGACCCAGTTGAAGAAATTGTGATTTTTGAGTCTGATACTTATGGGATATGATAGCTGTCTTAAAAAAAAGAAAGAAAAAGAAAAACAACTAAAGGGCTTCAAGTGTGAAAAAAGAAATTAGATTTAAAACCCACAGAGATATTTCCTCAGTATAAACCAAGATCTACCTAACAGTAAAACAGAGTTGTTCAAAGAAGGCATTAGTGGCCAATGGAGGCCATTCCATGTAAGCAAGGGTAGAAGAGCCATTTGAAAGAGATATAATAATGTGTCTGCAAGCCCTGCAGAGCAGGCTGGCTAAGAGGATCTCTAGCTCCCTTAAACACTGCTTTTCTACAAAACTAATCATTAAGGGCTTAAGTGGCTGAGTTTTGTCACAATGAATTGGAATAAGGCTTTAAGCAGTGATAAGCATCCCATCACTCACACAAAACACATTCATAGGTAGCAATTCATTATGCAAAGGATTAAGAGAGGGCATTATATAATTGCACTTGAGTAGAGAAATGAGCAAAGTTTGGAAAAAGCCCCCTCCTACAGTAAGAGAATAATGGCTCCCCAAAGATGTCCACATCTTAAGTCCAGAACCTTTGAATATGTTACTTTACATGGCAAAGGGAAATTAATAAAACTGTAGATGGAATTAAAGATGCTGATCTTAAAATAAGGCAATTACGCTGGATTATCAGGGTGGGTCCAATATAATCAAAGCTCCTTAAAAGCAAAAGAAGAAAATATGACTATAGAAAAGAGAAACAGAGAATTGGTATGGTAAGTGGAACTCAACCTGCCGTTGCTGGCTTTGAATGGACGAAGGGGCCACTTGCCAAGGAATTCAGGAAAGCCTCTAGAGACGAGACAACAGTAAGCAAAATAATCTTTCTTAGAGCCTCCAGGAAGAACATGGCTCTGCTGACACTCTGATGTTAGCCCAGTGAGATCCATGCCAGACTTCTACAAAAATGTAAGATAAAAGGTTTAAGTCACTAAGTTTGTGGTCTTTTTTTAGGGCAGCAAATAGGAAACTAATACATCCACCAAAATTCCTAATATGCCCAAACATTCTCAAGGAGAAAGTGTAATATTGGCTAAACAGTTTAAAATAATAATCTTTAAAGTAAGTTACATCAATGATAATCTCTGTATTATATGAGAAGATGGGATTTCTATAAAGACCAAATGAACTGCAACTTAACTGTTAAAGTTAGCTTTTAGATGTTATATCTTACATCCATGTGACACGCCTAGCACACAATAGCCCTTCAATAAATTTTTGGTGACTTAAATTGAAAAGTCAAAATTTAAATGACATCTTTGGCCTCCTTATCTGGCAAGGACAAAAAGATACCCATGCTAACCAGTAAAAGGCCTTATCACTTAGCAGTCTCACCCAATAATTAAAACAGTGAATGAATTCCTTCCTTCTAAGAGCCTTACGTTTAGCTTCTGTATTTAGCAAAAACAAGGACAGAGCATATAAGAAGGAGGATATGCATATGTGTAAGAGAGAGAGAGACACAGAGAGAATGACAGCCTCTAATTCAGAATGACACTTGAATTCAGAACACATAAAGAACTCTTGAAAGCCAGGAAGGGAACCAGAGGAGCAATAGGGAAAGACTGGTCCAACAGTACAAAGTTAGGAAGAGTAAGTTCTGGTGTTCTACTGCACAAAATGGTTTAAAATATTGACTATGGTTACAAATACTATACTGTATTTTCATAATAGAAAGAAGACTTTGAATGTTCTCATCACAAGGAAATGATAAAAGTATGAGATAATGAATGCTAAATGCCCTGATTTAATCTTTACACAACACATACATGTATTGAAATATTGCACTATACCCCCACTTATATATACAATTACTGTGTGTCAGTAAAAACGAAGAGCTTTTGAAACTCAGTAACAAGAAGACTACTCAATTTTTCAAAAATGGGTAAAACATGTGGACACTTGTTTTACAAAAGAAAGTATGTGGATAGCAAGCATGAAATGATGCTCAACAACTAGAGCATTAGAGAAAGCAGATTTAAACCACAATGATATTTCACTACATGCCTATTAGAATGGCTAAAATTTTTTAAATATTAATCATATCAAGTGTGGGCAAAAATGTGGAGGAACTAGAACTTTTAAACTCTGCTGAAAGGAGTGTAAAACAGTACAAACCTTTTAAAAAACTGATGATTTCTTATAAAGTTAAAAATCTACTTGCCCACTGACCCAGCCATTCCACCTCACATATTTACCCAAGAGAAACAAAAGCATTATGTGCATACAAAGACTTATATTCTAATATTCATAGCAAGCTTTATTTACCAGTTGCAAAAAACTAGAGTAACTCAAAGGCTCATCAACAGATAAATGCATAAACAAATTTTGGTGTATCCATACAACAGAATACTATTTAGCAATACAAAGGAAATCATCAATATACATTACAACATTCATGAATCTTAAAGTAATTGTGTTGAAAGATAAGCCAAACAAAAGAATACAATACATACTATTCCATTTATATAAAACTGTTGGAAATGTCAATTAATCTATGATGATAGAAAGCAGATCGGTGGCTTGCCTGGGTACAGGGTAGAAAAGAAGTTTTCCAAAGGGGCATGATGAAATATTTGGGAATGAATTATGTTCATTATCCTAATGTGGGATGGCTTCACAGATAAACACTATGTTAAAATGTAACACATTATAAACTCCAAATATCTATGGTTTATTTGACATCAACCATAGCTCAATTTTTAAAAAGGCATTTAGAGAGGAAAAACAAAACAAAAAAGTAAATAAAAAGCATAATATCTGCTCATGTCCTAATTGTTTAAAGTTAAATGAAGAATTCAGACAATATAGCTGCAGGATGTACCACTATCACAGAAGCATGGAGTGGGATGGAGCACAGAGATGTGGTACCTTAAATTATCAGGCTCAACATGACTTTAGGGAGGAAAAAACATCAGTGTTGAATATGACCTGTCAGTAAAGCTAACAAGTGTATTAGAAATTCTGCACTGTTTATTTTTTATTTTTAAACTTCACTCTCATCTTATTGTCATCGCATTTCATATGTATCATTTTATAATGATTATGTTGTATTTTAACTGGAAAATACCACATACAATGCATACCACATATTACACACATAAATACACTGTGGGGTAGTCATTTTCTCAGAATGAATAATCTTTTGTCATACAATTGCAGCAAAAACTGATTTTATTCTGTATGTAGCAAAAACTGCAAAATTCAAGTTAGGACACATTCTAATAATTTGATTGGTTATTTTCCCTATTTTTAGAGAAAATATCTATGGGAAGCAAATTATAGAAAATTTGCTAACAAAGGAAGCACAAGAAGTGCTTATATAAATGAATTTAAAGGAATCAAGCAAATGTGCTCAGATCCGCAGTTTTCAAATTTATTCAATGCTAATATATTATAGACTTAACATGGAAATGTCCAGAGAACCACCATAGTTATCCCAAGAAAATATACCTCTAATAGTAATTCTAATATTTCTATCCAATAAAAATAATAATTTACATCACTAATAATAGCTTTAAAAGAACTCTGGAAAAAAGTAAATTTAAAATAAGACACAATCCTTCCACCTATTCCTTAAAACTAAATAATATTTATAAAATATCTGCTCTTTTTCTTTTGCTCTAATTTTAATATCCTGTGATGCCTTGCTCCTCTCCAGCTCTAAATGTTACTAACAAACTCATTCTTAAACCATCATTGTCAAGTTAATTTTATAGGGGCACAAACAGGCAAAGCTATGAGATAGAACCACATAAACTAAGTGGTCCATTTTCTTCCATGTGTATTAAATGAATTTCAAAATAAACAAAAAAACCTCAATCACACTTTATAAATGCTGATTTCTACCTGCTCACTCAATGACTCATTTGTCCCATGCTCTCAGCCACCGTACCGTTTTGGGGTTAAGGCACACACACACACACACACACACACACACACACAAAAAAAAGTCCTAAAGTGCCAGTAGGAGAAAAGAAAGAATAAAAAGACACCAGTATAAGCAAAGCAAACCATTAAGAACTGCATCTGCCATCAAGCCATCAAGACCAGCCCTGATAATCAGATTAGCAGCTTAACAACTTCAAACTGTTAGACAATTCAGCAGCAGACCTGTACTTGCAACATTTCCCCCACACCTTCCTTTCAACAACCAGACAGAAATTTAACCAAAGCAATGGAGGTGTTAGTTTAACAGAATAAATGTTCTTTGTCAGAATGAAGCCACCATCTTAAGAATACATGTAAAACCAAGCTTTAAAAAGGACTTCTTAACTAAGAGAGGAGGATTTGGAAGTTTAGGTTTTGACTCCTGTATATATCCTATAGGACATAATCAGCAACTCACATTCCCTAACTTAAGCTGTTATATAAAACCTGTAGGTGCTCTTACTCATGAAATAAAGATAAATACTCAAGATATAACCTACTACCTAGGTCCGGTTATCCTCCTGACAGATTAATAAGGTGAATGCCAGTTTACTACATCTCAAAGAGCCAAGCTTAAAGCCTCTATTTCAGTTTCTTTAATTGCTAAATACATCTTCTAACTAGAATACATCCCCAGTAACAGGCTTAACTATAACAGTGGGCATTTTAATTGCTTTTGGAAAGCTAGCCAACAACCTGTGGTATACAGCTTCAAAAGAATGTAATCTCATGAGCTAATTAAGATCTAAACCCTGACTAACTGTAGCTTTCACAGTGATACTCAGTCGCAAGATGCACAGAAGGTACATTTTAGAAATGATTTAGAAATTACTTATGGGAATTAAAGGACTTACTTAATTTGATTTTGCTTTGGTTTTGATAATAAAGAGTTAGAATATGATCTTCTCACAATTTAGAGGGCTGGCCTTCAAGAAGGAAGTCCCCCCCAAGTAGTAAAGTCAGAAGCACTTGCTTTAAGTCACTTCAGAAATCACTTTATACTTGGGTTGGTTTATTTAGCTCACTTGGGAAGCTTCCTGAATTTTAAAGAAGATTTCAAAGGGAAGAAACTAAAAGCAGGGGTGAGATGTTTTATGTAATGTTATTGAAGCAATGAGTTAATGTGGTCAATAGACACTACATAGAACGTAGCAGGAGAGTTTTCTGAGAAACAGGAATAATATTCTGCTTCACTTTTAAATCCCTCTACTTCTCTCATAATAAAGTTTACAGTTCTGGTTTATTTTATTTAAAGGGAAAAAATCCTCATGGTGAAAAGACGTTAATAGAAGGAAAATCTCTTTCTCTTTCTTTGCCCTTTCCACTTTAAATCAGAACATACTTGCAACAAACTCAGAGAACAAAAGTACCTTGTATACTACTGTGTGCTCAGATGAGTGGTTTCAGAACTGTGTTTATTTCTAAGGAGTCACAAATATCTCTCTGACTCATCATCTTTGAAGACAGGATTTTCATGGGTTAAAATTTACCCAAACTATCAGAATGGCCAGATGTGCCTTCCTCAATACTGAGGGTGAGAAATTACAGTAAAAATGTTACAGAGTAAGAAGTTCTAGCTCTACTGCAGAGCTCAACACTCCTGCTCAAGTTAACTCATTCTTCTGATGTCAACTACAACTCCACCCAGATAGCACCACCAGTGGTTTATGATTTATACACAGCAACCTCACAAAGCCCCTTCCTGTGATTCACAACTACTTTAAATCCAGGTGAGCTATGCTACCCTATTCCTGGGAAAGGCACAAAAGAGCCTCAGTCTGATTTCACAAGGATTAATGCCACCTAAGCGGAAGAAAGGAGTTTTCTAAACCTTTCCTCTCTACCCTCAAGCCAATTCTTCCAAGGTAGTCTAAACCTGGCCACTAGCCAGCCTTGTGCAACCCTGCTAAGTTTGCTGGTTGCAACAATCCCCATAGCATGTTCCTATCCCTTAACAAGGAAGCAAGAACTTGGTACATAAGCACCCAACCAGGCAGCAAAGGCATCAGCTGAGTCATCAGGGATATCTGAGCCACTTTTGGCAGCTCTGATAAACAACCATGTAAAACCCCTCTCTCAGGTTTAGTAAAAATGTTCTCATCTCTGAGGCAACAAACAGAAAGAATTTAATGTAAGACTGGTTATATATCAAAGATACCAAATTTACTCAAACGGTTTTCACATCCTTTAAAAAACATCTACAAATAAGGGATCCTAAATCAGAATTCAATAGTCACAAAAACATGCCTTTTTTTCATTATCACATATTATCTACTCCCTAAGAGAAAACATGGAAAATGAAGAATGCAAAGGTACCACATAATGGATCTTAACTCTGTCCTGATCTCATATATTTCTTACAGTAAGATAGAGTATGTGGTAACCCTGGTTTAAATACTCTAAATACTACGGACACAGTATGTACCCACAGTGCCTGACATCTGTGCTCTCTTGAAAGAGCCATTGCCTAAATTCCTCTGGAGACAGCTCCAGATTCACAGACGACCCCTGATTCCAAAGAAAGTGATATTTGGTCACTAACAGCCTCCCATGTCTTAACACCAGAATTCTACCATCAGAACACTATCACAATGCTTCTGTAAGACTGCCTGTATCTTTTTGTCTCTATTAGCCATCTACAAAAAGTGGGGGGAAGTTTCAGTCTGAAATAGGTTTTTCTTTCAGTTATCCATGAAAAGAATTTAGGGGGTGTTGATCAAGCTGACACCCTGGGATATTTTTCCTGCTTATATTTCTGCAGGTATTAACAACTCAATGACAGCTCAGAAAGGGCATGATAATCTGAACACAAGACGGTCCTCTCCTGAGCCATTCAGACGTTACTTGAACAAACTGGGCTTTCGTGAAGAGATTCAAAGGCTCAAACATGTCACTAGAGCTCATTCTCTGAGCTCTTCTGGAACCTTGCTCTATAAAGCAATGACCTGGAGTAAGAGAGTCTATAGTCAATATCCCAAGACTAAGAGTGCTAAAGACAAAATACACGACTCTAATCATTTGGGGGGGGGGTGGGGGGCGAGAGACAGTTTTTGTCTCCCTTGGTAGAGTGCCATGACATCACAGCTCACAGCAACATCAAACTCTGGGGCTTAAGGGATTCTCTTGCCTCAACCTCCCCAGTAGCTGGGACTATAGGTGCCCACCACAACGCCCAGCTAGTTTTTCTATTTTTAGTAGAGACAGGGTCTTGCTTTGCTCACACTGGTCTCAAACTCCTAAGCTCAAGCAATCCCCCCCACCTTGGCCTCCCAGAGTGCTAGGATGGCACGAGCCACCACACCCAGCTCGAACCATTTTCTTTACAACAACCAAAACCATAAAAGGGATGACTGCAGATGATACATATGGAATGTACAAATAAGGGAAAGGGCTCTAAGATCTACTTTACAAGGCAGAAACGGGGCTTAAATGCACAAAACAGAGAAAGTTGGTATCATTATGTACATATTTCAGTTAAAATTTTTCTCATAAAGGGTAGCTAGCTATCATTTATGAAAGGCAAGATTCAGATATGTTAATCCCACAAGAGTAGGAATAGGGTCTGTTTTGTTCATGAAATATATCCCCTGCACCTAGAAGAATGCCCACGTGCATTCAAATGTATTGAATCTCTGTAACCCTCACAACTAAAAAATGATGAAGTAAAGAGTAAGCTATTTAAATGGCATTCCCAAAGTCACACAATTGGCAAGTGGCAGCATGACACGTCTTATACTTGCATGTCCTTAGAGCAGATCCATGAATACTAGTTGTTTTTGCCCTAAGGCTTACTGCAGAGTATAATCAAGCCTACTAACAACCTACTCTAAGTTCTGCAATGAACTAGGTACTTACTATATAATTGGTGTCTACCTCAAGCAATTGTTAACAATTATGAAACCAGCCAAAGAAAATAAACTGATGATACCACAATCTAGCCCATGACTAAAATTTACATTTATAAAAGTCACAACTGTTATCCATGGAGCAAATTTGTAGAGAAAGTACACAGATGAGTTCTGATAAAGCACAGAAAGCTAATCTTTTGGATCCACTACTGCTCTTAGAAGAAATATAAAAATCTTGCTTTTATAGTTAAAGTGATCAAAAGGAAGTTTTAAAATGTAACAACTGATCACAAAGAGGAATTCAGGTGTTCCATGTCAAGAAAAAGGCAAAGAAATTGAAAAAAATTCCAGGAAAGAAGTATCAGAGGTTGCTAAGGTATCAAGCCTGACCTGCCAGTACCTTTTATGTTGTTTTTCTGGGAACATACCAGCCTTTGTGCTACTGCTTAGCGCAGAAGCTTCAACATTCTTTTACCTTACAATATGCAAGGTATCATGTAACCAAATAAGGCAATCAAACAATACAACACAAGCAGCTGTGAGTTCCTAGTTAAAGGATGGCAACTCAATTCAGCTGCACCTGCAATTATTTTATGTCTCGTTAAGCTTGTCTCCATTTAATAAATTACCTGATAATTACAAAGAGAATGAGAAGCAAAGACATAAGCCACCAATGAGAACTGGAGAGAAGGCTGAGAATTAACAAACAAAAGTGAAGAAGAGTTCCTCACTAAAGATTGGATAAGAACAAAATATGAGTCAAGTAAATTAAGTAATTCAATTTAGCAAGTATTTCATAAACATCAAAAGTCTAGGCAGGGTGTTAGCATGGCAGAGGGTCCAAGACTGAACTGTTCTGGCCTCTGCCCTAAGTGTGCTTACCAAGTCCCTCAGCTACTTTAAGGAGGAAAAACTGAAAGAGTTCTTTTCCAAGTTGATTAAAAAGCTGCAGAATTATCAATTTCCTCTTTCACTTAATTGAAGAATAGACACTTCCTTAGCCCTCCAATACACAGCCAGCTTTAATCTGTCCAGGAAACCACAAAAGAATGTACCAGGACAATACAAATCTATAGACAATATCAAAATCTCATTTGCAGCAATAGTTAGAGCCACTCCCTCTACCCCCTAGCTACTAACTAAACTGCACTCAAAATAAATTTATTCTTCTATCTTCCTTTCTCCTCCTGACTGCCCTTGGGTGAAACAAAAATGACAGAAGAACAAAACCAAAAGGAAGTCAAAGAAGGGAGGGGAATGAACAATGTCCATATCCAGTGTTTCTGTCTGAACTGTTTATCACCAAAATTCATATGCTGAAGTCCTGACCACTAGTACCTCAAAATGTTTGGAGACAAAATCTTGAAAGAGGTCATTAGGTTAAATAAAATGATATCTTCAAGTTAGGCCTTAATCCAATATGATTAATATCCTCATAAGAAGACGAAATCTGTATCAATGTCTTTATATAGTGATTAAGAAAATGCTATGAGGGCTATCTCTCACAGTACATCTGCCAAGAGTTAAGGTACATGTGGATGGACTTCTCTGTACATATCCTTTGGCACCTGTTGCTTGTTCCCTTTCAAGACT
>CAUYRH010020780.1:0-12048 GCA_963574655.1 Perodicticus potto | reverse complement strand
AAAATACCAACATCATGGCTCGGCGCCTGTGGCTCAACGGGCTAAGGCGCCAGCCACGTACACCTGAGCTGGCAGGTTCGAATCCAGCCCAGGCCCGCCAAACATCAATGATGGCTGCAACCAAAAAATGGCCAGGTGTTGTGGCGGGCGCCTGTAGTCCCAGCTACTTGGGAGGCGGAGGCAAGAGACTCACTTGAGCCCAGGAATTGGAGGTTGCTGTGAGCTGTGATGCTACGGCACTCTATCCAGGGTGACAGCTTGAGGCTCTGTCTCAAAAAAAAAAAAAAAGACTGATTGTTTGCCGGGTATTGTGGTGTCCCCTTGGTGATGAAAACCCATCTTCTGGCAGTCAGGCCATGCAGCTTTCGCCCAGTGGAACCGTCTCCACTAGAGTCTCTCTTCAGGCTCGAGCTGGTGCCCGAAGTGCTGCTTTGCGCCTTGCCTGCTCCAGTCTGGCTGACTCTGCAGTAAGCCATCGTTGCCGTAGCCCAGATTTGTTGACACGTCTGCTGGCCTGTCACCTGCACAGCTGCCAAGGACTGCCACCCCGGGAACACTGGTTTCCCTATCCTTTCTATCCCTAACATCCACTGGGTGTCAGAGAAGGGAAGAAAGCATCTGAATCACGTGACGTCTTGGAGGGGTGCTGCGGGGCGGGCGGGTGTCTAAGGGGAGCTAGATGGCTGCCAACATAGGAAGGGGAGGCAGGGGTGAGGTGCCCAGGGAAACTCGCCCAAACCACAGGTACGTGCTGGACAAGGGAAGTTCATTGTCACAGAGATGGCTCTGCGAGATCATCCTGTCTCATTAAGCAAAAAAGTGTATGCTCCACTTTTTAAAACTGTGGTACCATATACATAACATAAAATCATGTACTATTATGTATTTTAAGGATATTCTAAATACATGAGTTAATTCGTCGAGTAAATTTTTATTGAGCCACGTATAAGACCAAAGGGAAATAAAATGACATGCTTGTCTTTTATGGGTTTATAGACGAGCAGGGTCGAAGTATTTAAATGAAAAGTACTTACTTCATTAAATATTATAATAAAATTATATGTAATGTTCCACAAAACTATTAAAAATTCACACAAATACAAAATTCCATGAACTAATCAGTAGAGTTAATCAGTGTTTTCTCATCTTGCAAATAACAATTTTATGCAATCTTAAAATAAAGAATGGGAACTGGGCTGTTTTTGTAAGTGGTCGTGGAGAAACACAGACTGTCCGTGTGTTGTCTACAAAGCTCCTGCCACCTCCGTGCAGCCTCTGCCGGGGACCTAGGCCAGCCCAGTAAAGGCCTGAGCCTTACGAGTTCTTCTTCACATAGACTCGCAGGGTTGCTAGAGCAGCCCATTGCCTTCCCCATGACGGACGCCCAGCGTTTGAGGACAGAATTGTGTCCCCACAAGACACCTTCTCTTTCTTGGACTCAGCACATCTTTGCTGCTGTTGGAGCTCCAGATCCCAACCCCATCAAGGCTGCTTCCTCCAAGTGTCATTTTCCTCCGGAACTAAAAAGGTTTGCGTGAACTTGGGGTGGGTGTGGGGGCCTTGAGCTATCTGCAGTGAATTTTCTACAGGCAAGAGCAGGCCCTGCTGTATTTTTCCCAAGTCAGTTTTGTCTTGATTCTGGCTTTTCCCCTGGTTTATCTCCCTTATCAACACTGTAAGGACACTGGCCCACTATGGACCTTTTTAATCAAGTTAAAAAAGCAGTGCCCCGGCTTCTGTGGGCACTCACACGCCTGCTCCCAGGATCCCTTCCTGAACTGGCTTGCCCTCTCTCAGGAGACTGACAGGGCTCGCGAACCTGAGCTCTGCAGAGTTCTGTCCTGCCCTTTTACTTCTTTCTTGGGATGCTTCATCAACACTGCGGACCTTTCTAAATGACTAGCGTCATCCTTAGTCCCTCTGCCGGGGGTGCCTGGAACTCCTTCCCTCCTCACAAGATCCCCCGCTACATGTTCTGTGTCTGCGGCATTGCCAAACCCACCGGCTTAGGAACCCTGCCGGTCAGGGCTTCTCGGTCCGGCACCGCGTGGGTACTAGGGCTACCCTGATGAAGAAAGGGGGTTCTCGTCTGTGAGGAGCTAAAGCTTTAGTTGGCAGGCAGGCGATTCCAGAGCAGACGTGTGAGTGCCCACAGAAGCAGGTTTAGACAGAGTGCCGCGGTGCGGTGTGGAAGAGGCTTCACACAGGTTGTGTGGCCTGAGTGCTATAGGATGAGCAGGACAATGGCCCTGGGAGAAGGAGCAGTGGCCCCGGTAGAAGTAAAAGGGAAGAACAGGCAAGGCTTCCGGATCCAGGCTCCCTGCTCGGTGTGGATGGCTGCTGGGCAGGCGGGTGTGGAGCAGAGCCCCAGGGCAGGGGCAGCAGACAGGAGCCTGTGTGCTGAGCCGAAGGCTTCGGGTCAGGCTACGCTGACACGGTCTGTGCACGGAGCACAGATGGTTTGGCTGCCAGGTGGAGAGCAGAGCAGAAGCAAGAGCTGGGCCTGGGCCAGCCACGCAGCCGTCTGTCCGGTGCCCGCTCTCCGTGCCTCCTCCCAGCTTCCTGTCAAAGATCCACGAAGATAACAAAGAGACAGGCGTGGACCACAGCAATGAAAAACGAAGAGCAGACTAAGAGGTCCGTCAGAAGCTGAGCGCACAGAACAGGACAGTGATCTCCGCTGTGCCCGTGGTGCTGCCGGGACGAATCAGCAGTGGGTCCTGAGCCGGCCCCTCGCACTCGGAAGCTGAAAGGCCAGTGGCCTTGAAGGAAGGCCGCGGGGAGAGGCCCTGCGTGGCTGTCATCGTGCTCTGCTGGACACACGGACGGCCCGGCCCGGCAGAGCAGCAGCGCCCCCGGTGGCCGGCCGGGCCGGGCTCCAGGCCTGCTGTCCCCGCTGCCCTGAATGCTCTGCTTTCCACACGGGGTCGGAAACCCCAGGAGCACAGGGAGACGGCCAGAGACACGGTCTTTTCTACCACGTGGTATGAAGCGGACAGAGGCACAAGGAGCCTGAGAACAGTGACAGTCCTTCCGAGGTCTCCCTTCCGCTTCATCCTTACCCAGTGCCGCTCTCCTCATGTCCCAGGCTCCTTGCTGAGATCAGCTGTGCAGCGGCCTCCTTGCCACCATGTCCCTCTGATCTCTTTTTCTTCAGAGAGCTGGTGTGAGGTGACCGGCTGCGGATTTAAATTTGCCTTTTCTCCCTCCAAATCTCTGCGATACAGTGACCACACAAGCAGATACAGTGTCCCTAGAAGTCATGGAAATACCATTTGTGAGTCATGTATCGTATTCCCTGTTTGAGATTAGTGTTGGGATGAATTTAGTCACCAGCTATGATGAGTACCCTGGCTCTGAGTATCTGCCGTGCCAGTGACCCCTCCTCCGGGCCTAAGTGTCTTTCCTTGGCTTTCTGCAGAGAGTGGAGCCTGCCTGCTCCCTAGGTCGGACTGGAGATCGGCTGGCGAGCCCTGCAGAGCCTTTAGGCTGCCCCGTCTGGAGAGCACAGGTGCACTAGATCTAACAGAGTACCGAGTGGACACTGGGAGCAGAAATGTTGAAGAAGGTGGAGAGATGGGCAGTGAGGGAGGTGGCCAATCCCTGGAGGTGTTCTCTATTCCCCGGGCCACTTCCATTCCTTAGCAGCATCCCCTACCAAGGCCTTTCTCAGCCTGGGTTCCACAAGAAAATTAGGTCCAAATGCCCAGAGACAGCAGTAGGCAAAAAAAAAAAAAAAAGAAAAGAAAAAACACCCCACAGTCATACCCGTCCATTTGTGTATTATGTGTGGCTGCTTTGTTGCTACAGTGGTATAGAGTGGAGTCGTCGTGACGGAGTCCTGTGGCCTGTGAAACCTGAAATACTTACTCTCTGGCCCTTTACAGAAAAAGGTCATGAAAACCGAGGCATCCACTGTGTATGCAAAATCTCTCCTGTGAATCTGGAATGGTTATGTTTTGACCTATCTTTGGGAGAATTGAAAAACAGTCACACAAATCATTTTCCGTGTCCCATGATTTGGAATTGGTTCTGTTTCTTGAACTGACAGAGCCGAAGCAGATGTGGAGTCTCGGGTCTGTGCCGTCGTGGACACATCTGACTCTCCGACCCCGCCTTCGGAAGTCCGTCTCTAACCCGAGTCTTTTTCCTCCAGGTCTGAGGCCGAGTTCCTTCCTCCCTCCGTGGCCTGGCTCCTCTCCAGGCAGCCCCGTTTTCTCCCCGCTAGGACAGTTCAGAGCTCGTGTCCCCTCTACTCTGCTGGGCCGCGTTTACTTCTTCCTGCGGTGCCCTTCTGTGTGTGTTTCCATTCCCCGTGTCCTCTAAAGCTGCTTCTCCAGGTGGGAGCCTCACACTCCTTGACTGGAGGGAGCAACCTCTTGTGCTTTTCTTGTCAAGAATATCAATGGAGGCATTCTTAACCTTTTCCTAGTGTTGATTCTCCCTCTGACTAATAATGAAACCTTACTATTTCCTAGTTTGGGTTTTGTTTTCTTGTTAATTTAGCTTTCATTTTACCTAGGATTCCTTCATTCTCTGCGTTGTTTAGAATACAGTGAAGAGCCAGCTCGTGGGCTCCTTTCCCCCACTGTGAGCATAGCCATCGCCTTGTGGAATACACATAAACTTGCATTTGCCTTTGGTAGGAAGAGACAGACGGCTCCTTCCAGGTTAAGCACAAAGTAGGGAAAATATTCAGCCCATATTCCCCCCCTTCCCTCCCGAAACCCCCGAACAAGAGAACACCCGCCCTCTCCATGCTGCTTCCTGCTCCCTGGTTGTTACGGTTACCACGCTCAGCTGATGAGCCATGTACCCCCAAAACAGAGGGGGACCAAGGAGCCAAGAAGATGAGTCCCAAGCATGAAGGATCTCTGCCCTTCCACCCTCTTCCAAGTTTAATTGTTCTACCAAGATTGTTTATAAGTATATTTGTGTTATGTTTTAAGAATTATTTTTGTATTTATTTTAAAGTTTTTTTTTTTAAGGTCTATCAGATCATCCAAACTCTCAGAAAACACAGTTATTGTTGGTGTAGTACGCAGGTAAGCTTTACTTTGGGGAGGGATGTCAAAATTCAGGTGTCGATGTAATGCTTGCTCTTAACAGTTGGCCAGAGAACAACTGGAGTGTGTGACGGGCGTGCCCTTTGTAGTTTGGACTTTTGTTCTTTATTCTTTTTTATTTTATTTCATTTCTCCTGTTCCTAGAGGGACTTTTCTGCACTCACGCTAGGTTTTGTGGTTTTTGAACTGCCTTTCACATTAGAAAGAGGCAAACCATGCGAGAATTCAATTGCTGAAAGTTTGAATGTTTTCCCAGGGTATCTGCTGAGGTCTGCTAATTCCACATATCGTAGAGGATTTGAATTACACATAAATGGCCGGAATCTTATATTTCATCTTTAAATTGGGGATAAAGAAAGAAGAGAAATATGTAAGAAGGAGGACAAGTAATCAAATAAATGTTATCTAGCTTATATATTTTTTATAGATAGAAGAAATGTTTGTGTTCCTTATACTTTTTTCTTGTGCTGTATGGGGGAGGAGATTTTTTTAAAAATTAAACTGGAAGTAGAAGAAAATAGGGAAGTTAACTTAGTTTGAATTAAACTTTTTACATATTAAATTCACATACACTCCTGGATTCTGGCTGTCATGTAATCTTTGTATTTCAAGTATTACATTACATACTAACACAAAGATCGATATGAATTGAAACAAATAATTTACAACTTTATATTTTTATATTAATCTGAAAGTATTCATTATATGAAAAAGTATTATTTAAATTAGTATATAGGAAAAGAGGTGACATGTGATTGAAAAAAACTATGTCTAACCTTTTATATTGTGTTCTTTTGAAGGGCGGATAAAGAAGAGTTATCTATAATGCCCTTCATTGCTGCTGGATTTACAAGGGTATGTACCTACTTCCTTATCATAATCCACTGTGATACGTTGTTCTCAGTTCAGTGCCCAGCAAAGGTTTCAAACTGATTTAAAAAAAAAATTACTCTCCTCCCATTAACTAGTTCATTTTAACTTTATAACCTGCTAATCTAATCTGTAGCACTTCGCTTTCTTAGCTCTTAAAACTATGCCTGGTAACATCATCTAAACATTAAAATCGTTTGTGGCACACTCATCGTAAATTATACCACCGTAGGATGTATTGCTTTAGCGCTGACACCTATACATGCACTTTCTTAAAGGCGAATTCAGGGATTCTGGACATAAGGCAACTCAAATACAGTTCCCTTTCACTCCATCCCCAGCTTCAATCTGTTGGTTTCTCCTGAGCGAAAGACCGCTGGAGCATTTGGTCAGCTGATTGTAAATGAGGCCTGGGGAATCCTGATGGAGAGATCTTAAGTGGGATTGATCCTGGACACATTTGTAGCCTCGATTTGCGTCCGCAAGGTAGTCAGAAAACCTCAAGTTTGAAGTGGTCTGGATAGGCGGTTCTCTTAGGTGCCTGGAAGAAGCAAATACACATCCTCCCTAGAAGAAGATAACTTCATTTTTGGCCTTAAAGAATCTCCATAAATTCAGGGGGGGGCAGGCAACACTCAGTCCAAGGTTGCCAGTCCCCTGGGAGACAAGGATGGTAAGTGAGAGCAAACAGGAAGAAACACCGTGGACACAGAGCCCAGACTCCTCAGACGTGGACCGTTATAAACATGTGCACCTAGTGCATGTAAAGAAACAAAAGATAAGACAAGCTGCGAAATAGGAAATTTAAAAATGGGACATAGCAGATTTTATGCCCATCAAAATTGAATTTTGAGAAATGAAAGCATAGTAACTGAAAAGTTTAAAACTTAGATAGTGGGTCAGCATATGTAGGACAGAAAAACAATAACTAAATAAGTTAGGTCAAGAAAAGTAGAAGATAGTGTGAAAGTTTAGTTTCTAACTAACTGGAGTTACAGACGAAGAGGAAGAATGGAACAGAGCTGAGAACTCTCCAAAAAAAAAAAAGACTAATCCAGAGGTCCAAAATTTCCAATAAATCCAAAGTAGAGTAAGTAGAAAAAAGAGCACATCGTAGTGAAACTGGGAAAAAAAAAAACCAGATCTTAAAAGCAGCCAGAGAAATACCGTGGAGAGAATGACGGCTAACGGCAGCACAGCAAGGGAAAGATGCTGGCGTGGGTGGCGGTGCCGCCAGGAAGCTGGTGCTGTGCTGAGCGTTCTGGTGTCTGGAGATGTGGGCCTGGGAACTGCTCTGCGGGTCAGAGGCGATTCAGGGTCACTAAGTGAGCGGAGGGCCTGCTTGCCTTCTCAGTTGGACTTGGCAGTTGAGTGTTTGTTGACTGTAATATCTAGAATTGGAGTTTGGTTTGTCACCACTGAGTGTGCATTAGAAGCCCGTGAAGAGCACTGCTGGAGACTCACTGGGTCAGCATGTTGGTATTATTTTTTCCAATTGCGGGCAATTCTAATATGTCACAAAGAGTTGAGAATCACAGGGTGAGGCCTAGCAGGATGGGGCTTGGGTCTCAGCAGTAGGTGTGATATGGGCCATGCCTTAGAGAAGCAGGGTGGGGCCAGCTCAGACAGTCGGCAGGCTCTGTAGCCCCAGCCCCCTGTCACGGGGTGTGAGCAGAGGGTGTAGCTGCCGGCTTTGTGAGCATCCCTGGGCCTGATTCTACACTCTCCATGCCCTGTGGAGTCCTTGAGGCAGAAACCAAAGTTGAAAAAGGACAGGAAGGACCAGGTGTTTAGACACAAAGAAGAGTATTTAGATGCTCAGAGCAAAGCAGATGTAAGCAGGGGGCGGTCAAACAGGAGCAAGATGCTATATGCTTGGTCACCAGTCCGAAGTTTTTCACCGTGATATCCACTTTGGAGATAAAAAAAGTGTTATGGATATACAACATTCATACCATTTTGGAATTGGATAAATAAATATCTCGTCCCCAATCTCAAGATCTCACCTGCAGAGCACCTGGGAACTCCTGTCTGTCTCAGGGCCTCTGCACCTTGTCTGCTGGCGTGGATAGTACCGTGCCTAGAAATCTCTTACCGTCCCTGCCCCGTCAGCAGACGGTTCCCATGTCCTTGGGTGTTGCCGTTGGGGTCCTGACTGACTGAGACATGGTGGGAGCTGGAAGCCATGTCACCTGTCAGACCTCTGGGTGACAAAGAGGCTGCGCTTTGGTTCACAGGCATGGAGCCCCTGCTGACCCTGGCCCAGAGGTCTCGCCTGCCCTCAGGGACGGCAGCAGCTGCTCTTTACCTGTGTGTAGCAGTTTGAGGTTAGCATGCTTTTTCCTGTTGTCTCTGTGTATTCTCACAGTGAGTGGGAATTCTTCCCGTGTTTCAGGTGAGGAAGCAGGCTTGGGATGGGTAAGTTCCCAGTTTAAGACTATACAGCTTTCAAGGCATGAACCTGGGGCTGGGTCCTTACCTGACACCCAGACGAGACCTTGGTCATTTGCTTGGCCACGCTTGCCAGGTGGGTCTGGCTGGGACTTGCTGGTACTGGCCTGCAGAGGCCTGGCTGCCCCTCAAGTGGAGCATTATCGCTTTATGGTGCAGGGAAAAGCAAAGAGCTAGTCACAGAAATGGGGAAGGGGCAATGTTCCCACATATTTCTCCTTCTGCAGAGAACTGTGTGATAGAATGCAGTGGCTGCTAAGACGCCTTCATGGTGTGTATAATTTGGTAGTGGAACGGGTCCACGTGTCACAAGATGTTTCGATTCTGTAAAGGTTATTACACAAAATACTTAACGTCCACAGCAGTAAGAGACACTGGGCAAATCATGACCTCTGCCAGTACCTCCTCCGTGGAAGACGATGATGGCCTTCCTGGCTGGACTGTGCCGCTGTCAGAGGTCAGTGTAGGAAAATGTTGCCTAAGTGGGGATTCCCTCTGTGAAACACAGATGCAAATAGAAATGTCGGCGTATTTTTGCTCACCAAAGCTTGTGTGACTTTAAAGAGGATAAAGTGTTTTTTGTGAATGCACCCGGAAAGTCTGACATAAAATAGGAACTGAATTAGGACGCTTCCTCCTCTACACATCCTGGCCTCTGATTTATCAGTGACATGCAGACAACCAAAACGCTCTTAACTCAACGCCCCAAATAAAAGTATTCGTAAACCTGATTTTTAAAACAATTAATTTGGTGCCCATAAATTTTCTCTTTCATGTCTTGTTCATCATTACGATAACAAAGTACTTTTTAGATTTCATTTGCCAAATCGAGAAGTTTATTTAGAAGAGTTAAGAAGCACCTTTGTTTATCCACAAAATTCCCTTCCTGTTTGTAGCGGTATATTGAGAACCCCAACATCATGGCCTGCTACAATGAGCTGCTCCAGCTGGAGTTTGGAGAGGTGCGGTCACAGCTGAAACTCAGGTAATTCTGCCACTTCTGGAAAACTTCTCGGGCCACACACAGGAGCGTGGCAAGTGAGAACCTGGGTTGTGGGGGTTACTTTTTGGCCCTAACTGAACTCTTGCTAAAATCGGATCGGAAGGGACGGAAGGGCACCTCTCCTCTTACTGACTTTCTGGAGTCTGCCTGGATGTCTGATAAGTAAGTGGTCATATTAGTGATTGGAGACTCACATTCAAAGAATTGGCCCCAAAATAATAGTAAGTAAAAAAATCAGAATTAGAAAACTGTGTACTGGCTTATCTGTTTTATTTTCTAAGAAAAAAAACTACCTATAATATGCACACACGTCCAACGTACTATCATTGGCTATCTCTGGAAGGTGACATTTTTCTTCTCTACAATAAGCATAGCATTTTCTCTTGATAAACAGCATTTTTTTTCTTTAGGTAAAATGAGTGGATGTCTAGTTTTTTGCAAGAAAAGCAGAAAAATTAGTAAAATTGTATTAGGTTGACAGAAGAAAAAGCCAGCACCTTCCTGTTACTCTAGATTTCTTCTCTGGGTATCCCACTGTTTTTGTTTTTTTGCAATTTTTGGCCAGGGCTGGGTTTGAACCTGCCACCTCTGGCACGTGGGGCTGGCGCCCTACTCCTTTGAGCCACAGGCGCTGCCCTATCCCACTGTTCTTTAACATTTCCACTACCGGGAATCAAAGAGACAATTGGAGCAGATCAGAATGGGAGTATTAAGGCGAGGAAGGACCAGCACAGGTGCCACGTTCTGGGAAGACAAGTGCCCCGTAGATGGGTGAATGAGCAGCGCGCTGCTGAGTGGGTCTGAAGGCAGCGCGGCTGGTGCACAAAAGCATTCTTGTATGTTGCCAGATTTGTAAGGAAACTTGTGGTAGAAGGTTGCTCTTGGACCTGCTTTATTCCTCACTCCTAGGTCATCCACAGCCCAGCTTCAGCATTCCCACAGTGAATTAGGCTACCACCTTCTCTCAGAGAGCAGAATTTTAGAGCAGGTGAGAATGTTACAGCTTATTCTGTCTAACCAAGAATCAGAAACCGAGGTCCAAGGAAGTAAACTGACTTACATCCAAGACCTCGTAAGCAGCAAATGGCGAGAGTAGTTTTTATGTTTGACCCATATTTTCACAACTGCAGTCCTTTTCTTCCCCTCCTCTCTGAATCTCACTGTAGCCTCAGCCCCCTCTTCCCTGCGTACCGTGCCTGAGGAAGCAGCAGCATCTGCACCGTGGGCTCAGCCCCAGACTTCTGCACCTCTCACACACAGCCCCAAATCCAGTCCCTCACCAAGTTGCACTCGCTGTGCTTGCTAAGCGTCTTGGAGTCGTCCACTTATCTTCAGCTTTGCAGCTACTTGTCGTTTGAGGTCACTGTGCCATGGAAAGCGTCGGTCAGTCTCCCTGTCTCCGGTTTGGTTTCTCCCCCCTTCCCACACGGAAGTGGTGTGCACTCCGTTCTGTGCCCCTGTTGGGCCGCACCCACAGCCTTCCAGGTGGAGCTCACAGTCCGAGAGTCGGCACGGCTCTCCGTGGCTCACCCACCGCTCATCTCCCTGCCTTCCTCATGCTCGGCCTCTGTGCTCCCGCGGACGGCCAGGCGGAGATGGAAAAATAGGAAGGGACCATCAGCGTGGGGCTAAGTGATTGGGAGAAAGAGAGAGGCTTGTTGTGCGAGATAAGTGCACGAAACAACTGAAACAAGCAACGAAGTGTTCCCGTTAGGTCGGGAAATGGCAGTATAAAGTCTAGACACAGACTTGAGTGTGTACGCAAATTTAGTATATACATGTTCAGCATGGCATTTTAACTCAACACAGGCAAGGGCCGACTTTTCAGTGAATAAAATGGTGACAGTTGATTCACTAGCTGGAAAGAACATCGCTTCTCATACCCTACCTCACAATGATCACCACAGAATTAAAGGCCTAAATGTAAAACCCTAGGGTTATGTAAGTGGACTTATGTAATGATTGACTAGGTCTTTTTAAGATGAGTATGGGTGGCTCGGCGCCCGTAGCTTAGTGGCTAGGGGGCCAGCCACATACACCGGAGCTGGCGGGTTCGAATCCAGCCCGGGCCTGCCAAACAGCAATGACAAATACAACCAAAAAGTAGCCGGGCATTGTGGCGGGCACTTGTAGTTCTAGCTACTTTGAAGGCTGAGAGCTTAAGCTCCACAGTTTGAGGTTGCTGAGCGCTGTGATGCCACGGCACTCTACCAAGGGCGATATAGTGAGACTGTGTCTCAAAAAAAATAAATAAATAAAACTAAACTGAGCATGGCATAAAAGCCAGATTCCATAAAGGAAGATAATCCGGTTGGAAAACATAATAATGCTAAGCTTGTCTATAGTTCAAAAAACAAAAACCTTAAATAAGATTAAAAATTTAGACAGGACAAACTAGAAAAATATGTTTGTAACATATAGGACAGACATTTGGTTAATATCCTAAATACATAAAGAGCTTTGATGAATCAATTAAAAATGGAGGCTCAGCGCCTGTGGCTCAACGAGCTAAGGCGCCAGCCATGTACACCTGAGCTGGCGGGTTCGAATCCAGCCCGGGTCCGCCAAAAAACAATGAGGGCTGCAACCAAAGAATAGCCGGGCATTGTGGCGGGCGCATATGGTCCCAGCTACCTGGGAGGCGGAGGCAGGAGACTC
>CAUYRH010020779.1:0-22658 GCA_963574655.1 Perodicticus potto | reverse complement strand
AATTTTATGTCTTGACACTCCACTATAAGGCAAACCTGGGGCTCTTGAGGGGTGATGACACAAGCTGGAGCCATGAGAATTTGCCCCAGGCACCCTCAGTCCAGTATGGGCTCCGATGGGGTCACTGTCCCAGGAGGCCTTCGCCTCTGGGGACAGGCCACCCTCCAGTGGTTGCCCTTGCATTCTGGACAGGGGCCAGGTGGCTTGCCCAGCCAGTGGTGCTTCTGGGGGCAGTCTTTTCTGAAGTGACCAGTCTGACCACATTGGAAGCACTTGTTTTTAGCTCCTCTGGTTTCCCTCTGCCCCTGAAAGTTCCTCATTTATTGGAGTGCAATTACTAGAGCTGTCATTCTTTTCTGTTCCTTTCTCTCTTTTTCCTCCTTTCTCTCCAGGTCTCGGTTATAAAGGACCATAGTGGCCGTTATTAGAAGATTCTCCAGGTTACTGTTTGGACCTAGAGCCAATTTCTGGAGTTTTCTTTGAATGTCTGGAGCTGCTTGATTGATAAATTTGTCTTTTAAGATAATCTGACCCTCTGTGGAGTCAGGTGTTAATTGGGTGTGTTTTCTCATTGCCTCCCTAAGCCTTTTTTTTTTTTTTTTTTATTAAATCATAGCTGCGTACACTAGTGCAATCAAGGGGCACAATGTGCTGGTTTCATATACAATCTGAATATTATGAAATTTTTTAAAAAGGGAAATAAAAAAGAAAGATGAAAAGAATTGACACTTGATGACTGCCATCTGGTGGTCAAAGTGTAGGATCTTTCTGATTTTACTCTTTTTAAAACCAGAATTCATCTTACAATGCAAAAAAAAAAAAAAAAGGTGCATGTTAGAACTGATGATAAGTGGGAATATGTTAGAAGGTAATAAATAATAATGGAATAAAATAAAGCATAATAAGGTTTAATATAGTATTATGCTTAATATAAACACTTAAGTATAATAAATATTTCTCAGGGGTGGTAGTGGTTTTCCCATGGTGGAAATGTAGATGGTATCACTTGAGCAGAAAAAAGAGAGCGAACAAGCTGTGTATCTCTTTGGGAAGGATTATTCTGGGGCAAAAAACAGGGAAATACAGAAACAGGAGTGGACTTTAGATTTTCAAATGGCTGAGAAATTGGTATGACTGGAATGGAGTGAGTAGAGGTGGTTTGAGGTTTTGCTGGGCAAGTATGACAGAGATCGGGGCAAGAGAATTGAGGATCAGGGCAGCAAAGGAAATGACTGGACAATAGGATGTGATCGTTAAGGGTTGGATAGCATGAGAATGAGAATTTGGAAGGGATACAGTTATAGGTGATGCAAAATTGGGAGCATCTGGTAGATGAAGAACTCCCAATTTATTCATTTTCTGTAGTGTCTAGCATAATGTTTTACCTAGAGAAGACCGATAAATATCTGTTCCATTGAATAATTGGAATAATCCATATTTGACAGGCTAGATGGTGACGATGTCCTCAAGTTATAGATAAGAGTCATAGTTTCTTCTTAGGTATATTTAGCATATAACAATGATGGATATATCATTCAACTTTAATGTTCCTGGCTTTAGCTAGCCATACCCTCTAAATTGTCTCTTTTTAGGTTCGGGGGAAGATAGATCCTTGATTTGATTGTAGGGTCATTGGGTTAATTAATAGCTAAAATGGTTGAAGCAATAACAACACTAGTTACTAAATTCTCTAGAGTTGATTTTGTGCATATACAGAAGTACAGACAAATTATTTGTGTAATGAATGCACATGTCCTTGTCTTTAACACTTAAAATTTTAATTTAACCATTGGCTACTTTTCCAAAACCAAGTTTGTAACTTTTATTAGAATATTAAAAATCTCAAGGTGGGAATAAGCTCAGTGATAGCTTATTTGTGTGTGTTTTGAAATTTCTCTGTATATGTATGTTTCTTTAATAAAGAAGAGGTATCAATTGCTAAGTACCCAGCTATGATTTAACTAGCATAATTGGGTGTGTTGTATATATTATTTCTCATCTTGGTAACAGTGTTGCAAAGTAAGAGATAATGCCTGTTGTAAGAATTGAGGTTCAGCAAGGTGGGGACCTTGATCCAGGTCACACAAGTAGTGACTATCAAAACTGGTGTTCAAGAACCCGGCTTTTTCTCTTCCCTTATTTCACACTTCCTACAACTGATTAAAACGTCTGCTTGAAGGCTAATAGAGGTCAGTGATGGGTTTTATAATCGAATAAACAGAGTTCTAGAGCATATATTTTAGGGAAAGCATGTGACAGTTTATCAGAACCATAAACTTTGGTTGGGACTGTGACTGTATTGCTTTTAATTCTTTGTGAAAAAACTTGACTGAATAGTTCCAATACTTTTAGTGAGTATCTAGCCTGAGTGATTCTCAAACCAAACCAGGTTTATGTTTCAATTGAATTGTGACTGAATAATTTACCATTTAAATCTCTCTCTCTCTGGGGATTTTGTCAAATTATGTTACCTTCTGTTAAACTGCATCATCCTCAATACTTGCTAACTTCCATCTGGTTTGGGACCTACATGATTTGAAGGGAGATGGAGATAATCAGTCCATGTAATTATAGTATCAGGGAGCAACAGGATGTTACAAAAACATGTAGAAGTGTAATTTATCTCTTGAAGGGGGCGTTGGGAAACGTTTCTAACAGTAATTCCTAAATTGAGTCTGAATAGAGGTGAAGGAGACTAGGAGAGAGAGTCTATTGTGCTACTACCAATTATTATTATTATTTTTTATTGTTTAAGGTTAATTTGAAGGTACAACGAATTAGGTTGCAATGTTTGCATTTTTTTTAAGGTAGAGTCCCTCTTATAATTGTGTCCCGTCCCCAAGAGGTGTGCCGTACACCCTGACATTGTGCCCATTATTTGGGAGCACACCCTTCCCCCTCCCTACTCTCCTCTCCCTGCTTCCTCATTTCCCACCCCCCACCTTGAATTGATTTGAGTTTTTCTCTTATGTGGGTGTGTTTTAGATCATCTACTGGCTTCCTATTAGAATTGCATATATTAGATTCTTGCTTCTCTGTTCTTGTGATACTTTACTAAGAAGAATGCCTTCTAGCTCTATCCAGGCTAATACAAAAGATACAAAGTCTCCATCTTTTTTAATGGCTGAATCCATGGTGTACATATACCACAGCCTGTTAATCCATTCCTGGGTGGATGGGCATTTAGGTTGTTTCCACATCTTGGCAATTGTAAATTGAGCTGCGATAAACAATCTAGTGCAAATGTCCTCATGATAAAATGATTTTTTTTTCTTTTGGGTAGATGCCTAGTAATGAGATTGCAGGATCAAATGGGAGGTCTAGTTAGAGTTCTTTGAGGATTCTCCATACTTCCTTCCAAAGAGGTTGTATTAGTCTGCAGTCCCATGCTACTACTAATTATAAAATTAGTATGCAATTCTAGCAAGATATCTTGTATGTCTTCAGAAAGTTGGAACAACTTTTATGAATTCCTGATTGTGTTTCTTGTAACTATATATTAAGCCATGTTATAGTAATAAATAATAGGAATAAATAATCTTTTAGACTTGGTAATAGTTATTTTAGTGAGTAATTAGTCAGCAGTGAACTTTTCAAAGGTTATAAATACCCTGATATTCTGCTACTGCCCTTTAACTGGTATAGGTCCATAGTTGTTAGTACGTGAATAATTTACCAGTTAGAAACTGGGCAAGTATGTGTAGGTTAAATATGAATAAAAAAATAACCTGGGAAATAACCTGTTTTAAAAATAATAATACAGTAGGGCAGCTCCTGTGGCTCAAAGGAGTAGAGTGCTGGAGGTGGCAGGTTCAAACCCAGCCCTGGCCAAAAACCGCAAACAAAACAAAACAAAACAAACAAACGAAAAGTAAACATAGTGGGCAATAAAGTCTTTGAATGTGTGGCAGGCTGTATCTGCCTGTATCTGAATGTACCAACTTAGACATTATTGCTCGTTGTCTGGCAACTATTTTGTAAAAGTATAAAGGGAAGTCTTTGTAATGAGAAGACTGACAATAGCTCCACTGTATTAATATTGTATTGGCTTAGAAGGAACACCCAGATCATCTATTCAACCATATGAAATAACTTCAAAAAACTCTTCTTTCCTCCAAAGCGTTTTGATTTAGTTTAGAATGAAGTATTTAAAGATACACTAAATACAACAACACCCCAAGGAGTTCCCCCGTTCCTTGCATGCAATACCACCCTTTGGATATATTTACCAAGTCTTTCTTTTTTTCCACATTGGAAAGGGGTGGTTATTTCATGCTTTTTCTGATACTTTATCACTCTGATAGTGAGAATTTGAAATTGTGCTACTTCATATTCTAGAGCACATGTACAGTTCTTGAGAGATGGTCTTACACAAAGGGGAGTAAATGGCTACCTTTTGAAGTGGTATAATTTGAAGTCCAGGAGGATCTTCCAGCTCCTGCCTGCTAGGCTTTAGGGCCTGAAATTATTTCAGAAAGAGATGATTTCATTTATCTCAGAAGGCACTTGCTATATTTTTCTTTGTTTGGTTTACAAAAATATTTTCATTACTTTTTATCTAGATATAGCACACGTATAGTAAAATGCACAAATAATAGCCTGATGTCTTCTCCAAGGGAACAGATCAGTATAACCAGATCAAGAAATAATAATACAACATGATCACTACCTCTTGTGTTTTCCTTTCAGTCACTAGCTTTTCTTTTTTCTTTTCTTTTCTTTCTTTTTTTTTTTTTGAGACAGAGCCTCAAGCTGTCACCCTGGATAGAGTACCGTGGCATCACAACTCACAGCAACCTCCAATTCCTGGGCTCAAGCGAGTCTCCTGCCTCTGCCTCCCAAGTAGCTGGGACTACAGGCGCCCGCCACAACACCCGGCCATTTTTTGGTTGCAGCCGTCATTGTTGTTTGGCAGGCCTGGGCTGGATTCGAACCCGCCAGCTCAGGTGTATGTGGCTGGCGCCTTAGCCTGTTGAGCCACAGGCGCCGAGCCTTCTTTTCTTTCTTTCTTTCTTTCTTTCTTTTTTTTTTTTGAGACAGAGTCTCATTTTGTTACCCTTAGTAGAATATTGTGGCGTCATAGCTTACAGCAACCTCAAATTCTTGGGCTTAAGCAATTCTCTCACAGCAGCCTGCCAGGCAGCTTGGACTACAGGCGTCTGCCACAATGCCTGGCTGTTTTTAGAGATGGGACCTGGCTCTGATTTAGGCTGGTCTCGAACCTGTGAGCTCAGGCAATCTGGGCCTCCCTGAGTGCTAGGAATTATAGGTATGAGCCACTGCACCCAGCCCGCTCACTAGCTTTTCCCAAAGAGAACCATTCTCTTGACTTTTAACATCATAAGTTAGTTCTGCCTGGTTTTGAACTTTGTATGGCATATGCTCTTTTACTCAGCCTAATAATTGTATGATTCATCCATGTTGCATGTAGTAGTCCATTTATTCCAATAAACTTATCCTTTCATGAATGTGTGTATGTGTTTCTCTGTAGTATCGTCTTAAGAGTAGATTTACGTGTTGGGGTGTAGGTTGTGTTTGGCTTCAGTAGGTATTGGCAAATTATTGCCAATTACATCTTTACTAGCAGTGTGAGTTTTTTACTCAATATCTTTGCCCAGACTTGGTGTTATCTGTCTTAAATTTTAGCCATTTTTGGTGGGATAATATTTAATTTATATTCTTCATAGATGGTTCTTTCTAGGTGAACACCTTTTCAACTGTTGGCTGTTTAGATATTCTTTTTTATGAAGTGCTTATTCTGGAAGAACATTTCCAGTTAATGACAGTTAAGAATAAATAAATCCTGTACAAATACTTAAGACTTTTTAAACAAAGTTTATGAGACGTATCTGATCTGACTTGATAGTTAAGTCCTTTTTCATGCATTCTGTTTTTGACTATTCAAGGATAACAAGCAAAGTTGGTGATTTGTTGAATTCTAGTTCAGTAAAATGTTTTTTTGAGTTTTTCCTATCTGTATTACCTTTTTGTGTTTCTTTCTTCTCCCCTTTCTTACAGGAGAATTATTTAACCTTTTCTCGCTGACTTTGGGTTATCATGAGGAACTTAGTCCCAGGAGCTACCTGGGACGTAAAGCCCAACTGTTCTTACTCTAAACTGTCCCCAGCAATGTGGCCGACCTCACATACAAAAGTGATCTAATGTTTTCACGTCTTTAGTGTCACATGTAGACTGTCTCTTCCTGTTCCAGATAGCATCAACTGTATAACTTTCCTAGGATCAATTTCTCTGAAAAATTGGGATAATGTCCACTTCACAGGACTCTTTTGTGTTTTGTGTGGATTAAGTATGAATATATAGTAGATCTAATAGTATGTTGTGTGGCACACTGCATCTTTAGTAAAAGGGTGCCAGATACTGTAGAGGACAAGTACACTGGTAGAAATCCCTGCCTTTATGGAGCCTACTTTCTGGAGGGGAAGACAGACAAGTGCTAGGTGCCATAAGAAAGTTAACTCAGATTCCTGTGGGACTACAGAGGTGGAGCTGTGAGCCCCAAGGATAGTCATTTCTCTCTCTTTCTTGTAATAATTATACCAGTAGTAAAAAATGAGTAAAATGGTTTTTATTCTATATTAATAAAGCATGATTCATATTAGATGAGAAAGTGAATCACTTTTTCTAAATGAATCTTAAGAGGTCTTGACCTTAAATTTAATATTTTTATTATTATTATTTTTTTCTATGTGGGATATTGATCTTGAGCCTGTGGGGAGTAAGCTGACCCCAGACTTATCCAAATCCACATTTCTTTGCCTCTAATTCTTGCTAAATTTAATATTTTTTACCCTAAAATAATTAGAGCTTCTTTTAGGAAAGTGCCAGGAATAGGATGTTTTTCTTTGTTTATTCAGCAAATATACCTATTTGGGTGCTTACTGTGTCTCCAGGGTACTGTACAATCTATTGGGAAAAGGACTGCAAAAAGACCCACTCCATGGGTGGCAGGCAGAGAAGCCCCCAAATTGAGGGGAGATCAGGGAAGGCTTCTCGAGGAGGAGAAGTTTCGTTGACCACAGCTGAAACCTGGTGGTCAGAGAAACGTTAACCAGGAAAAGGATGTGTTGGGGTAGAGGCAGGAAATGGCCCTGGCCGGAGGCCTTAGCTTCCTCATTTCAAAATTGAAGTTGGGGGGCGGCACCTGCGGCTCAAAGGAGTAGGGTGCCAGCCCCACATACTGGAGGTGGTGGGTTCAAACCCGGCCCCGGCCAAAAACTGCAAAAAAAATTGAAGTTGGACTTACTAAGTTCAGCGGTCCTTTTGAGTTCTTACGTTCCTTGGATATGTTAACCAGAGGACACCCTCACTTTGTCTCTTTCTCCGTCATTTGTGGCTTGCTCTTTTATATTATAGTCCGTGTTAAATTAAGTATAATGCTTGGCATGTAGTAAGTGGTCCCCAAATGACTGGTATTGTTCATACAGGGTTGGATTGGCGAAGGAGACTCAGATGAAGGAAATGAGGCACATTCTCGAGCTCCAGAACTACTAGAGGGCTTTTCCCTGTAGTGTCTAGCGACAGAATTCTCAAAATACTAGATGGAAAGTTGAACGAACTGACAAAGGCCAGTTCCTTCGTAGCTCATCTGTAGTGAATGCTTCATTCTTATAGTAATTGACTATCTTTTGCTGTCATGTTTAGTCACTTATTTGTGTCTCAGCCCTGTCAGCTGTAGAGAGTAGTGCTGGAGCAGCAAGAGCAAGTTTGAGTGCTGTGAAGTCTCCCCAGTCCCTTTCTCTTGGACTGTAGGGCGTAGGCAGAGGGCAGAGTTTTGTCTTTCTGTTTCTGCGTCTGGTTGTAGGATCTAAAATAAGGAAATTGTTGACATTCTCTTAAGGTCTCTTTTGTTGTGGAGAGAAAAATAAAACAAATACACAAAAATGAACATGAGACAAATTAGACCTAGATTTTAATTCTGATACCATTTTTAGTATGTGACCTTAGACAAGAAGACTCAGCTTCTGTGCTTTATTGATTCTAAGGTGGGGAATTTTTCATTTTGACATCCCTGCAATCTAGATGCATCTTAAAGTCAGTTCTGTTTTTTGTTTAGTCATATATAAAATAATAATGCCTCTTACAAATGGTGGTATGTTGTATTTGTTCAGATGGGGTATTTTGTCTTAACTATTGAGGTTAACAATAACAATAGTCTTGCTTACTTCATGTGGATTTATTATTGTTATTAACAGGATTAATTTATTCAACAGATAAAGTACTTCTATGTGTTAGAATAGGCATTCTTCTATGTCCTTTTCAGATATTGTCTGACTTTATACATACCTATCACTAATAAGTATTAAAATGGTAGCTATTACTTTAATTAGTTATAACCATTCTGTTCAAGCTTCATAAAAACCCTGTGAAGTGATAGTTTTTCCAATTTTTATAGCTGATGCTTCTAAGACACAGAGGAGATTATGTGATTCATCAGTATAGCTTAATTATAGCACTCTCCCCTTTACCATCAGCTCTCTTCATTTGGCAGAGCAAGGGCCACAGTTAAATGACTCTTCAAAGCCATTTCACAAGCCAGTGGTTCTGTCCGGCTGATTGTCTGCTGCTCTTCCTAAGCCGATCCACATCTCTAGTGGTTATTCTTGAGTCTGAATAGCTTAGTGGTCAGCGAGTGATGGGTCAGACTTTGTGCTTAGATACTTCAACCTAGTAACCTCTGCCAATGAATTAGGAATACATTTCAAGTTCAGGTAGTGTTTAAGCTTTCCCCAGTTTTTCCTTTCCCTAGGGCCTCCTCAGTTCTCCTCTGTGTGTACATGCCCACTCATGGTCAGCCAGGGATTCGTGGATCATCTAGACCAGTGGTTCTCAACCCTCCTAATGCCGCGACCCTTTAATACAGTTCTTCATGTTGTGGTGACCCCCAACCATAAAATTATTTTCGTTGCTACTTCATAACTGTAATTTTGCTACTGTTATGAATCATAATGTAAATATCTAATATGCAGGATGTTTTTTCATTGTTACAAAGGGGTCACAACCCACAGGTTGAGAACTGCTGATCTAGACCCTCTTTGGAAGCTCCTGTGTGGATGCATGGATTGCTTTTCCAGGCCTCCTACAGCTATCTCGTATTCTAGTCTTCCGATTAAATTTCTGCCTAGTTTTCCAGCTCATTGCTTATTCGAGCCAGGGCTGTAACCTCAGCCTACCTGATCTGCTGGTCAGCCCTTTTTATTTGCCAGAGAGTTGGCTGGTGTGACAGACAGCATTGCTGGGTTTGGGGTTTTTCCATGCTCCGTTCCAAATCAAGACAGTCTTCTCCATCAATGAAGCTGCAGATTTTTACAAGTTGGCTCCTTGCCCCAAATAGAACAACTTTGCCGGCTGAATGGAGGTTGAGGATAAAAGCAATCCAAGGCAAGAATGCTCAGTTCTTACTGAAAGTAAGTGGTTTTTCATGATTCACTGCTTCTCAATTTGGTGTATGCTTTTTTTTTGGTTCATTTCCAGAGCCCTGAAACAGTTGTTTTTGACAATTTCGTCTGGATTTATTGTTGTTTTTTGGGGGGAAACATTTGTTGAACAACTCATTCTGCCATGTCAGAAATCCCACTCTTAGATTTACTCTTATAGTTACTATTTCTTTGCTATTCATTCTTTCAGTGCAAATATTCTATCTAGGTTCATTTTCCATGTGCTTATGTTTTCTTTACTGAGCATATGCTAGTGTCATTCAAGTTTTCTTATCTGAAATGTGGCATTTAACTTTGATTTGTGAAGAATATTAATATTTTCATTGGATAGAATTCTAGATTGTCAGTTTTTTGTTTTTTTCAGGGTATTGAAAGTAAAATTCCAGGGCCTTTTGGCTTCCATTTGCCATTGAAAAGTCAGTGGGTAGTCTGTAATTCCCTTGAAGATACCTTGCTCAGGTAGCTCAAGGATCATGTCTTTGCTTTGGTGAGGTGTGGTTTCACTTTTATGTATCCTAATATAGTTCTACTTTTATTTATCTTGCTGGGGACCTGTTTGGCATTTTTAACCTGTAAATTAGTGTTTTGTTGTTATTCTTATTTTTAGAGATAGACTCTCGCTCTGTTGCTCAGACTAGAGTACATTGGTACTATCACAGCTCACTGTAACCTTGAACTCCTGGGTTCAAGTGATCCTCTTGCCTTGGCCTCCCCAAAGTGCTGGGATTACAGCTGTCAGCCACCACATTAGCCTACCCTTCTAATCTTTGATAGTTTATTTGCTATTTGGCATGACAAGATGTTCCTAGTTTTTCTTGTACATTTTCTGGTCTAGTTCTGGAATTAGCTATTTCCTCAGTGAGTCATGGTTTTTCTTTCTCTGTTCTTTGTTCTCTTTTAAGTAAAAATGGTTTGTAGAATCCCCATTATGGGCACCAGAGGGTACTTGTTGCTATTGCTATTAAGTTGGTCACACATTTATTTCAGTGGCCCTACGTCTATACAAAGTATCGATGCTGCATTTCAATCTGGTTTCTTTCTCCAGCTTTGTTTCCTGCCTCTCTTATATTGTGTGCTCTTGCTGCTGTTCTTAGTTCCCTGACTGCACCCTGGCATTTTAGACCTCTGAATTTCTCTTTGCCTGGAATTCCTTATTTTAACCTGGTGAAATCTTAACTTGACCTTTAAAAGCCAAATGTCATAGCCTCTGTGATATCTTCTCCTGTTCCTTCAGTTTATTATTCCTTCCCATGCTACTGGGTAGCCTTTGGCATAATTCTGTTACTGGACTTTTCCTGAAACATTGCAATTGTTTAAATAAATGTTGAGTCAAACAATAAATCAAAGGCTCTTTGAAGACATTGTTTATGTGTTGGTTCTTAATAATCACGCATTAAATGTTGAATAAATGAATGAATTACCATAGGAAGCCATGTTAATGAGAGACGGGAATATATGCTTCTTCTAATGACTATAATAAGTAAGCAGAGAAATTCAGAAGTATCATTATTATTACTTTTGTGTTAATTAGAGTGCCTTTGTGATTCACTTAAGTTTGCAATTTAATGTATTTGTAAGGTCTTATGGTTTTTAAAAACAAAGTGATTTACCACTTAATCGAAATAATTATAAACAAGTTAGTCTTCCTAAAACATGATTTCATTTCCATCAACAGAATCCAACGTGGCGAAGTCTTGATTTTGGAATAATGCCAGACCATCTTGATACGTCTGTGTCTTGTTTTGTGGTGAAGATATGGGGCGGAAAGGATGATGCCTACCAGCTGTTGATTGAATGGAAAGTCTGTTTGGATGGGCTGAAATACTTGGGTCAGCAGGTAATTTTTAGACTGCAGTTTCAAGTAGTTGTCATCTCCATATTAACCTAACTTTTTTTTTTATTATTCTGACTCTGTATTTCCCATTATAGAGAAAAATTTTGATAGAGAGATTTTTTTTTTTTTTGGCTTGTGTCATGTTACTTATGTGGTTGTGTTTGAGTCACTACACAGTTTAAAAAATGTCTTTAACAGGCGGCGCCTGTGGCTCAGTGAGTAGGGCGCCGGCCCCATATGCTAGAGGTGGCAGGTTCAAACCCACCCCTGGCCAAAAACTGCAAAAAAAGAGAAAAAAAAAGTAAAAGAAAATATCTTTAACAGAAGAAATTTATGGTGACATAACCTAAGCTGTGTATATGAGGATTTATGTATGTGTGTGTGTATATGTGTGAAAGAATATCCTTTCTCATAGGATTCTGCTTTTTCTGTCTCATTGGACGTGTTTAGAACCTGAAAATTAAGTTAAAATAAAGAATACACAAGTAAGCACCTTTTTTTTTTTTTTGAGACAGAGCCTCAAGCCGTCACCCCGGATAGAGTGCTGTGGCGTCACAGCTCATAGCAACCTCCAATTCCTGGGGTCAAGCGAGTCTCCTGCCTCTGCCTCCCAAGTAGCTGGGACTACAGGCACCCACTATAACACCCAGCCATTTTTTGGTTGCAGACGTCATTGTTGTTTGGCGGGCCCAGGCTGAATTCGAACCCGCCAGCTCAGGTGTACGTGACTGGTGCCTTAGCCTGTTGAGCCACAGGTGCCGAGCCGTGCACCTCTTTTTTGACTAGTAGAGTTGGATTATTCCAGGAATAAGGAGACCTACTGTTCATCGAGCACAGGATGAAAAATGCCAAGCTTATTACTTAACTGCTACCTGTTCCCTTCCTTTGCCGTACTCATGCCAGGTATAGCTGGTTGATCACAATTGTCTTCTAGCTGAGCTCAGCAGTAGCTTCATAAACCTTAACTAACAAACTGTTCCAGGATGTACTCAGCAATCTGTCAGAATTGTGAATTAAATGAAGCCTATTTGCCATCACCAGACACAGATTATTATAATTAATGTTTATAGCAACCTTGTGAAGGTGATATTATGGCCCTTATTTTCCAGATGGGAAAATTAAGCCTCAGTTTAGGAAATTGCTCAAGAACACACAGTTAGGTAGAGCTAAGATTGAAGTTCAGTCCTGGCTAATTTAAAAATTCATTCTCTTTGGCTTGGTGCTTGTAGCTTAGTGGCTAGGGCACCAGCCACATACACTGGAACTGGTGGGTTTGAATCCAGCCTGGGACTGCCAAACAACATTGACAAGTACAACCAAAAAATAGCTGGGCATTGTGGCAGGTGCCTATAGTCTCAGCTACTTGGGAGGCTGAGGCAAGAGAATCTATCGCTTAAGCCCAAGAGTCTGAGGTTGCTGTGAGCTATGATGCCATGGCACTGTACCCAGGGTGACAGCTTCTCTTTCTGTTGTATAACCCTGGTATATGTGGTCCTTGGTAACCTGCCAATCTACCTTGAAATGAGTGCCATTTCTATTTTGTGGTATCTATGGTTCTATGTTAACAGTAACCCTAAAATGTTAGTCATAGATTATCTATAAACATCCTTCATTTTTAAAAAATGTGTATTCAATATTTTCTGGTATGTTTCTTTTTAAAGAAGCAATTTATGCATTTTCTTTCAGGTTACAAAAAAAATCTCTGCCCTCATTTTGCTTACTGTATGTCTTTTTCTTTTTTTTTAGACAGAGTCTTACTGTGTTACCCTGGATTGAGTGCTCTCCACTCAATGAATTGGCATCATAGCTCACAGCAATCTCCAATTCTTGGGCTCAAGAGATCCTCTTGCCTCAGCCTCCCGCCCAAGCTGCTGGGACTATAGACACCCAGCTAGTTTTTATATTTTTGTAGAGATGGGTTCTAGCTCTTGCTTAGGCTGGTGTTGAACGCCTGAGCTCAACCAATGCATCCACCTCAGCCTCCCAAAGTGCTAGGATTACATGTGTGAGCCACCATGCCCAGAGCTTACCATGCTTTTATTCGTTAATTTTTTTTTGAGTCTGAGTCTCACTCTGTTGCCCCAGGTTAGAGTGTGGTGGTGTCAGCCTAGCTCACAGAAACCTCGGACTCCTGGACTCAAGCGATCTTCCTGCCTTAGACTCCCAAGTAACTGGGGCTATAGGCACCTGCCACAACATTTAGCTAATTTTTGTATTTTTAGTAGAGATGGGTAGTATTTACCAACTCATGCTTGGAATGGTATTTTTTATTTTAAAATTTAAATTTTATTTATTTACTTATTTTTGTGAGACAGAGTCTCACTTTGTCACCCTCGGTAGAGTGGCATGGAGTCATAGCTCACAGCAACCCCAAACTCCTGGGCTCAAGTGATTCTCTTGCCTCAGCCTCCCAAGTAGCTGGGACTACAGGCACCTGCCACAATGCCTGGCTATTTTTTTGTTAGAGATGAGGTCTCGCTCTGGCTCAGGCTGGTCTTAAACCCATGAGCTCAGGCAATCCACCCACCTTGGCCTCACAGAGTGCTAGGATTACAGGCACGAGCCATCGTGCCCTGCCTCTTTAAAAAATATTTTTAACTATAGTCATCATGTTCTACAATTGGTCACCTGAACTTATTCCTCCTAATGGGATTCTGTATTCTTTGTCCACCAAGCCTCCTTCCTCCCCACAACCCAGTTCCTCCCACCATACTATTTTTCTACTTTTATAAGTTCAACTTTTTTAGATTTTACGTTCAAGTGACACCATGGCTTTTGCCAAATATTTATTTATTCTGTGTCCTTCTATAGTGAATAGAGCAGTATGTAAGTTGCATAGGTAGTCCTTAACTAAATACTAGCCTATAATTTTCAGATCTTTTCTTATCTTTTTATTTTTTCTTCTGTTTTAGGGTTAATCTTAATTAAAACTTAGAACATAGTGACTTTTGCTTTTAGAGCCTTTGTCCTCTCTCTTCATACTAGATACTTGTTGCCTTTAGACTAGATCCTGGCACTGAGGCATATGCTCTGTATACCTTCTTACATGCTATACTTGGCTCTCTGGGGACAGAGTAGGTATTAAGTACTTGTTCATTTTTTAATCTCTGAGTATCTACATTTCATGGAAGATGGTGCTTCTTAACATTGTGGTTGCAGGATTATAGGCCTATAGGGGAGATTTTTGACCAGTGAAGATGGATTTCATCATGTTTTTATATTACTGTGTTCCTTAGGTGGCAGTCTTTCTTACATACCCAACTGTCCTTATGTATAACATGCCCTAATTTCAGAGAACTGGCATTCAGGTGTCTTCTTAGAAAGTAACTTATGCTGGTATAACAGAGAACAAAAATAAGGACAGAGAGGAAACTTTTTCTTTCTTTTGTTTTTTTTTAGCCAACTAGAAACTTACTGTCATTGTAGAAAGTCAGAACTTACATTTGAAATAGGTATAACAAGTAACATACTACTAAAAATTAGATCAGGGCAGGGCTTATACCTATAATCCCAGCCCTTTAGGAGTCTTGTTTAAGATGTCTTTCTTTGGGCGGCGCCTGTGGCTCAGTGAGTAGGGCGCCAGCCCCATATACTGAAGGTGGCAGGTTCAAACCCAGCCTCAGCCGAACTGCAAAACAGAAAAATAGCTGGGCATTGTGGTGGGCGCCTGTAGTCCCAGCTACTTGGGAGGCTGAGGCAAGAGAATTGCCTAGGCTCAGGAGTTGGAGGTTACTGTGAGCTGTGTGAAACTACGGCACTCTACCGAGGGTAATAAAGTGAGACTCTGTCTCTACAAAAAAAAAAAAAAAAAAGATGTCTTTGTTTAACCCAAGGTCACAAAGATTTTCTCCTATTTTTTTTCTGACGTTTTCTTCTAGAGCTTTTATAGTTTTTAGATTTTACATTTATATCCATGATGTATTTTCAATTTTTTCTTTTCTTTTTTTTTTTTTTTTTTTTTTGAGACAGAGTCTCACTTTCTTTTTTTGTAGAGACAGAGTCTCACTTTATCGCTCTTGGTAGAGGGCCTTGTCGTCACACAGCTCACAGCAACCTCCAACTCCTGGGCTTAGGCGATTCTCTTGCCTCAGCCTCCCGAGTAGCTGGGACTACAGGAGCCTGCCACAATGCCCAGCTATTTTTTAGAGATGGGTCTCGCTCTTGCTCAGCATGGTGTTGAACCCATGAGCTCAAGTGATCCACCTGCCCTGGTCTCTTAGAGTGCTGGGATTATAGGCGCGAGCCACCACGCCCAGCCTATTTTGAATTTTTAATATAAAGAACAAGGAAGGGCTCGGCACCTGTGGCTCAACGGTCTAAGGCGCCAGTCACGTACACCTGAGCTGGCAGGTTCGAATCCAGCCTGGGCCCGTCAAACAACAATGACGGCTGCAACCAGAAAAAAAAATGGCCAGGCATTGTGGCAGGCGCCTGTAGTCCCAGCTACTTGGGAGGCGGAGGCAAGAGACTCACTTGAGCCCAGGAATTGGAAGTTGCTGTGAGCTGTGAAGCCACAGCACTCTGTCCAGGGTGACAGCTTGAGGCTCTGTCTCAAAAAAAAAAAAAAAAAAAAACAAGGATGGATGAATGGATGGATGATCAATTGATTCAGTACTCTTTGTTGCCAACCTTTTATTTTTCCATTGAATTACTTTGTCATCTTTATTGCAAATCATTTGTGTGAATCTTCTTTTGGACTCTCTGTTCTATTTTATATCTATCACAATGCTAACACCAAATTGTCTTAATTACTGTAGTTTTACAGTGTGTCTTGAGTTTGGGTTACATGAGCCCTCCAACTTTGTCCTTTTCTCAAAACTTTTCTGGCTATTCTGGATCTTTTGCCTTTCCATGTACACTTTGGAATCAGTTTGTCACTTTCTACAAAAGTCCTTTTGGCATTTTGTTATTTTATTTATTTATTTATTTTTGAGACAATCTCAAGCTGTCACCCTGGATAGAGTGCTGTGGCATCACAACTCACAGCAACCTCCAATTCCTGGGCTCAAGCGAGTCTCCTGCCTCCGCCTCCCAAGTAGCTGGGACTACAGGAGGCCGCCACAATGCCCGGCCACCTTTTGGTATTTTGATAGGTGTTGAATCTAAGAAACTTTGGAGAGAATTGACATCGTAATAGCATTGAGTCTTTCAGTCTACGCATACGATACATCTCTCCATTTACCAAAATCTTTATTTAGTTTCACACATTAGTGTTTTATAGTTTTCAGCATACGGATCTTGCACGTATTTTATTAGATTTGAACCTATAGATTCTATTTTTTGGATGCTAATTTATTTTTTTTTATTTTATTAGTTTTTTTTCTTTAAAGATTTTATTTTATTTTATTTTATTTTATTTTATTTTATTTTTTTGAGACAGACCCTCAAGCTGTCACCCTGGATAGAGTGCCGTGGCATCACAGCTCACAGCAACCTCCAATTCCTGGGCTCAAGCGAGTCTCTTGCCTCCACCTCCCAAGTAGCTGGGACTACAGGCGCCCGCCACAACACCCGGCCATTTTTTGGTTGCAGCTGTGCTTGTTGTTTGGCCGGCTGGGCTGGATTCGAACCCGCCAGCTCAGGTGTACGTGGCTGGCGCCTTAGCCCGTTGAGCCACAGGCGCCGAGCCAGAATACATTTATTTTCAAGAAATACTAACTTGTTGAGATTAAACCAATAAAGATAAATAAAAGCCAGACTATGTAACAATAATTTGCCCACCTACTGTGGAGAATGAGGTTAAATGAGAAAGAATAGGGAAATATAATCCACAAAATATTCGAGGCAAAAATATTTTGGTTATTACAACAACCACAATTTGAGAACTATAAACATTAAATGTAAATTAGTGGTAAATCCTGTGGTGTTCTTAAATTCAATGATATTTTAAAAGTCTTCTCTGCCAAGGTGTTTTATAAACACATTGGTAGACTTGATCTCTAAGAAAACCCTTGAAATGTATCTCTTAAAAGAAAAGGATCTCAGTTTTAAAAGCACTAAAAGTATTTGAGACAGAAAATAATGATTGATTCTATAAAAAACTTAATTGAACAGTATAATCAGCATGTGGTAGTCAAATATACATTTATAGAGGACTGAGGGTGAGGAAGCACCAAAGTGGAGTGCTTTCTTCTCAGGCGGAGCCGGGCGCCTTTGTTCCTAGGAGAGCCACAGATCCTATCTATCTAACAAATGTGACTAAGAATTTTCAAAACAAATTCACATTCAAATTGTGGGGAGATTGCTAACTAGAAGCAGCTTTTGCCAGAGGCTCACGCCCAAAGAGATATTGGACTGAAGTGAAGAGAAGCCAAATATGAGGAGCTCTGCACTGAGAAGATTGTGTGAGGCACACATTACCCAGGCTGAATCAAGTGGCAAAAACAAGAAGGTGGAAGAAAAACAACAGGCACGGCTCTCTGAGCTTGACTGGATGGGTAGGCCAGTGTCTAAGTGACTTTGTACTGAACTTTGGATTTCTGGCTTACGCCACAAGAGATGCTCTGAGCTTGACTGGGTGGGTGAGGCTCAGGTTTAAGTAACATTGGACTTCTGGCTCCACCAGGAGGGCTCTCTGAGCTCAATTGGCTAGGTGGGGTTGTGGTTTAAGGGACTCTGGACTCAGGCTTCTGCCAGGCAAGGCTCTCTGAGCTCAACTGCGTGGGTGGGGCCAGGGTTTAAGTGATTTTAGACTGAATTTTGGACCTCTGGCCTCCACCAGGTGGGGCTCTCTGAGCTCAATTGGGTGGGGCAAGGCTTAAGCTACTTTGGATTAAATTTTGGATTAGTGTTCTCCATGGGGTGGAGGCTCTCTAAGCTCAATTGAGTGGGCAGGGCCTGGTGCCCAAGTGACTCTTATCTGAACTTTAGACCTATGCCCCCTACTGGGAGGCAGTCCCCTGAGCTTGACTGGGCAGGTGACTTTTTTCTGAGCTTGGGCCTACACCGTCCACAGAGTTGCTCTCAGTGCTCAATGCCAGCACATAAGCTTCTCTCCTGAACTCTGGGCCGGTGCTGTTAGCTGAGCATTGATTTGGGAGTTTGATTTGGTGGGTGGAGTGAGCATGGACAGAGCCACCTTGACTGGAACTCTGGGCCAGGACTGTGTACTGATTCTTGTCCCCCTGGAGAAAAGATCTGGGCTGCGCATTCACCACTTGTCTGCCTTTGTTAGTCTAGCAGTGGTACTGCAACAGTGAGGAGTGGACTCATTAGGGACAACCTATCAATTTGACTAAAAAAAGTATAATTAACATATAAAAAAGAAAAAGAGGAAGAAGCTGAAAATACTCATGATGAGGTATGAGCAGGAGAACTCTGGCAACATGAAAAATAAAGGCAAATCAATGCTGTCTGGGGACATCAAAGAAAATACATGAGAAAATTCCATCCACTGAGAAATTGCTGAAATGTCAGAAATAGAATTTAGAATATAGATGGCAAATAAGATAACTGGAATGGAGGAAAAGATGGAACCAGAGAACAAAAAAAAAGTTCAGAAGTTGTCTCAAGAAATTAATAAATTTAAAGACAAAGTCATTAAGGATACAGACACAATAAGGAAAGATACAGCAGAGCTTAAGGAATTGAAAAAGGTATTTGAGGAGCTTCAAAATACAGTAGAGTCCCTCAGAAATAGAGCTGATCAGTGTGATGAAAGAATCTCAGATAAAGAAGACAAGACTTTTGAACTATCCTAGGCTTTCAAAGAGGAAGGAAAATGGAGAAAAAGAACAGAATATTCCCTGAGAGTTATGGGATCATTCCAAGAAATCAAATATCCAAATTATAGGGACTCTTGAAGAAGAGGATGGTCCCAAAAGCACAAATCCTCTGCTCCAAGACACTGTGGTGGAGAATTTCCCAAGCATTGCAAGAGACACAGAAATTCAGATGGTAGATAGTTTCAGAACCTCAACACAACTCAATCCAAACAAAGCATCTCCTAAGCACATTTTAATTAATTTTGCCAATGTTAATATGAAGTAGAAACTTATGCAAGCCACCAGGCATAAGAAAAGTATTACTTAAAGGAGAAAGTATGAGGATGACTGTGGATCTTTCAGCCAAAACTTTCCAAGCTAGAAAAGGATGGTCATTGACCTTCAATCTTCTTAAACAAAATAATTTCCAGCCCAGGGTCCTATCTCCTGCTAAACTGACTTTCATTTGTAATGGAGAAATCAAATACTTCACTGACATCCATGTGCTGAGGAAATCTGCCATGACTAGATCAGCTCCACGGGAAATACACAGATCCATTCTTCATAAAAATCAATAGGAGGGTACACCACCAAAGTAAACATACCCCAAAATTAAAGAATAAAGTCTAGCTTCCACAATGGTGAGAGGCATAAAATTAAGCTCTGGACTTCCAAAAAACAAGAGGGCCAAAACTCTGCCATATCTATCAATTCTCTCAATGTGAATGGTTTAAACTCTCCTTTAAAGAGGTGTACGCTGACTGTCTGGATACAAATACTCAGGCCAGATATCTGTTGCCTAGACGAAACTTATCTTACCTCAAAGGATAAAACAAGATTCAGGGTGAAGGGATAGACAATGGTATTTCAGGCAAACAGAAAGCAGAAAAAGCTGGGGTTGCAATCTTGTATGCAGATATAATTGGATGCAAATCAATAAAAATAATGAAAGACAAAGATGGATACTACATATTGGTCAAAGGAAACACACAATATGAAGATGTTTCAGTATTTAACATCTATGCACCCTATTTGAATGCTCCTTGATATATAAAACAAACCCTAACTGATCTGAACAAATGATATCTTCCTGCACTATAACAGTTGGAGATTTTAACACCCCTTTAGCAATACTGGACAGATCCTCCAAGCAGAACCTAAACAAAGAAGTAATGGACTTATACAAGACCTTTGAACAAATGGACTTAACAGACATTTATAGAACACTTTATCCTAACAAAACCAAATACACATTCTTCTCATCAGCCCATGGACCATCTTCCAAAACTGATCATATCTTAGGTCACAAAGCCAACCTCAACAAATTCAAAAGAATAGAAATTATCCCTTGTATCTTCTCAGACCATCATGGAATAAAAGCTGAACTCAATAGCAACAGAAATTTTTATACTCAAATAAAATCATGGAAACTAACCATATACTGAATGAAGCTGGGTCATGGATGAGAAGATCATTAGATTTCTGGAACAAAATGATAATGAAGCCACAAACTATCAAAACCTATGGGATACTGAAGAGTAGTCCTTAGAGGGAAATGTATAGCATTAGATGCCTTCATGAAGAAAACAGAAAGAGAGCAAGTCAGCAACCTAATGGGCCATCTCAAGCAACTGGAAAAGGAAGAACAGTCTAATCCCAAACCCAGCAGAAGAAAAGCAATAACCAAAATTAGAGCAGAACTAAATGAAATTGAAAATAAAAAAGAATTATTCAGAAGATCAATGAAACAAAAAGTTGGTTCTTTGAAAAGATTAATAAAATTGATAAACCTTTGGCTAGACTAACCAGAAACAGAAAAATACAATCTCTAATAACTACAATCAGAAATAATAAAGGGAAAATAACAACAGATGCCACAGAAATACAAAAGATTCTCAACAATTACTATAAAAAATTCTATTCCCGGGGAAGAAGGAGAGGGGCCTGTGTTGGCGGTCGGGAACTGGGGGGCAGGCGGCAACATTGTTTCAAGTTGGACAAATTGACAAGAGCGAGAAATACACTGCGTTCCATCGCGACCTGGGGCCACGGTGCCAGGCCCTGTTTCCCCTTTCTCGGCCCCCAAGATCCGGGGCCCATTTTATGCAGGGTTCCCAGGTCCCCGCTCCAGGGCTGGGCAGACCCTACTCGTTTGCGCTTCATGGAGAACTTCCAAAAGGTGGAAAAGATCGGAGAGGGCATGTAGGGAGTTGTGTATAAGGCCAGAAACAAGTTAACAGGAGAAGTAGTGGCACTTAAGAAAATCCGCCTGGACACTGAGACAGAGGGTGTACCCAGTACTGCTATCCGAGAAATCTCACTGCTTAAGGAGCTTAAGCATCCTAATATTGTCAAGCTGCAGGATGTCATCCACACAGAAAATAAACTCTACCTGGTTTTTGAATTTCTGCACCAAGACCTCAAGAAATTCATGGATGCCTCTGCTCTCACAGGTATTCCTCTCGCCCTCATCAAGAGCTATTTATTCCAGCTGCTCCAGGGCCTAGCTTTCTGCCATTCTCATCGAATACTGCACCAAGATCTTAAGCCTCAGAATCTGCTTATCAACGCAGAGGGGTCTATCAAGCTAGCAGACTTTGGACTAGCCAGAGCCTTTGGAGTCCCTGTTCGTACTTATACCCATGAGGTGGTGACCCTGTGGTATCGAGCACCTGAAATCCTCCTGGGCTGCAAATACTACTCCACAGCCATGGACATCTGGAGCCTGGGTTGCATCTTTGCTGAGGTGCACCTAGTATGTACCCAGCACCATGCTAGGTGCTGTGGGGAACACAGAAGAAATGGAAGACACAGTCTCTGCCCGCTGTGCTCCTATCTAGAAGGGGCTGCATCACAAGGAGGGGGGATGATCACAGTGTCTACCCTACACCCCGTGACCTGCAGGGCCCTATTCCCTGGTGATTCTGAAATTGACCAACTCTTCTGGATCTTTCGGACTCTGGGAACCCCAGATGTGGTGGTTTGGCCAGGAGTTACTTCTATGCCTGATTATAAGCCAAGTTTCCCCAAGTGGGCCCGGCAAGATTTTAGTAAAGTTGTGCCTCCCCTGGATGAAGATGTACTGAGCTTGTTATCGCAAATGCTGTACTATGACCCCAACAAGCGGATTTCGGCAAAGGCAGCTCTGACTCACCCTTTCTTCCAGGATGTGACCAAGCCAGTACCCCATCTTCGGCTCTGATGTCCTTCTCTAAGCTTCCACCCCCAACCTGATCCTCTCTGCCAGGGTGGGCTTGACCTGGCTTGGCTCTGGGCTGTTTGGATTCAGGTTGGCCCTCTGATCTCTGCCTTAAACACTCACTTCTCAGCCAGCCAACTCCAGGAATACAGGAGTGGGGGGAGGAATAGGTGAAAATGAAAGGAAGTTTTAGTATTAGATGCACTTAAGTCAGTCTTCACCACCCTCTCCCCATCCTCTTAAGTCACTGCTGAGGAGGGATGGTATTAAAAACCAAAACAAAGCTGAGTGTTCTCCCCCCATATCAGGTTTGCCATCCCAAACTTTGAATGCCCTGTAATTACTATTTCCTGTGTTTGGGGATAACAAGGACCCCAAGCCTCCTGCTACCACTGTTTTTGTGAAGGCCAGCTGATTACAGGGGGCTAACTTGGAACTTTTGAGAACCAAGCAAAATAAAATGTGAA